>VWYN01025620.1:2284-13440 GCA_013400075.1 Hippolais icterina
TACAATATTCATTTGAATATTTGCGAAAATCCAACTCTCTACTGGCATTTTTAACACCAGTTTTCCATCCCCCAGAGCTCAGGAATGCCTCGTGTCCCCTCCTTCCCAAACCACTCTCCCTCTTCCCACTCTCTCACCCCCTCCCAGCTCCTCTCCCTTCCCCTTCAGCTCCCACATCCCCTCCCATCCTCCCTTCCCAGCCCTCTCTGCTCAAGTCTCTGCCCTGGTTTTTCCCTTCCACAAATAAATTACGGCCCTGGCTGTTGCATTTTAAAAAGTAGAATTTTGTTATATACGACTCCGTATTTTTTATCCTTTTTAATTTGCAACTCAATTTTCTGCCCCCGCTCCATCCCCAAGAAGCTTCTTCGTGGTAAAATATTTCCTGTAGAAGTTGTTTTCACTGTCTGGGCTCTCCCTGCAATATTTCTTATCAATTAGATAATAAATTATGTCTCCGACAGCGTTGCCGAACTGGAGTTCACGCTCACAGTGACTCCTGAAGAATCCACAAAAGTGAATCCATCCTGGGCACCTCCATTTGTTCCCTTCAGCTGGAGAGCCAAGGCGTTGATTAGTGCTGGAATTTCGGATTGTATCCCAAAGGATAACGAGCAGAAGAGGGACACGGAGTCTCAATAGAGACTTCTTCAGAAAAATCTGAGATTTGCCTCAAGAATCTCTTTCCTAAAAGCCCCATTTTTCCTTCTGGCAGCCAAGGCAGGGTCTCCCAAGCGGGGATGAAAAACCTTTGTGTGGGCAGATGATGTCAGCATGGCCCCGGTGGGAGCCTGAGCTGCCCAAACTCTTCCCTGGCTCCGGTTCCTTCCCTGGTTCTGGTTCCTCCCCTTCCCATTTTTCTCCCTGGCCCGGTTCCTCCCCTGCCCTCTCCTTTCGGGGCCGTGCTGTGCCGCTGGCGCTGCCCGAGGGTTCCTGGGATTTATGGAGCTCTCCTTTCTTCCAGCTTCCAGCTGCTCCCGTTCCCTCCTCCCCGGGCTGTAAATATCCCTGGCAGCCACTTGTCGGAACCCAGGACATCCCTCTAGATGTCCCGGGTGGTCCGAGACCCCAGGAGGGGGTCCGGAGACCCTGGTACAGCGACAAAAACACCAGTGCCTTTGATTTTACCCCTTGGGAGCGATTGCCAACGTTATATGAAGAATTACAAGCCACGGGTGTGTGATTAGGATAATAGATAGCTTATTTTTAAGGGATTTTGGGGATTCACAAAGGAGGCTCAAGGAGACAAGATGGAGGGATTTGGGTGTGTCCCTTGTCTTCTTCTTCTTCTTCTTCTCCTCCATCTTCTGCTGTGGTGGTGGCACTTTTGGATTGGTTTGGTGTGAAAGTGCACTGTTCAATAAAGGTGATGGGTATTGGTACAATATTAAAAACACAGAACACGTAGCACACAGTATAAGAAATAACGACCGCCCATGAGCGGGGCAGACAGCCTTGGGCAGCGGTGTAGGCAGCATCTACGCTGGCTGGAAAAGAAATGTTTGGGAACAGAAGAGAATAAACAGTATTGATAAAGAAACCGACGCATCCTGAGTCCTTCTTCTGGCACGGGGCTTGGAAAACAGGACTGCATCCACAATCTCGGAAGGCTGTCAGCCCGGGATCCGAGACCACTGAGCTCTGCGGGGCTGCTGATAACCCGAAACCTCCTCAGCACCAAAGCCGCCCTGCCACGGGAGTTCCTCCCACCTTTTCAGGGAATCAAGATGGTCTGAAACTCCTCTTTCCTTCTGCCTCCCTGCCCCGTGGGAGAGTGGCACAGAATTATGGAAACACTGAGGTGGGAAAAGCCCTCCAGGACCTCGGAGTGCCAGCTGTGCCCCATGGCCAGGCTGTCCCCAGAGCCCTGAGTGCCACCTCCAGGAATTGCTGGGACACCTCCAGGGATGGGCACTCCAACCCTCCCTGGGCACTTCCAATCCTTTACAACCATTCCAGGCAGGAATTGTTTCCAATATCCAACTAAACCTTCCCTGGCACAGCCCAAGGCCGTTTCCTCATCCCATTTCCCGGGAGCAGATCCCAACTCCCACCTGGCTCCAGCTTCTCATGGAGTTTTGGAGAGGGAGAGGGTCCCCCCTGAGCCTCCTTTGCTCCAGGCTCAGCCCCTTCCCAGCTCCCTCAGGGATTCTCCAGCCCCTTCCCAGCCCCCTCAGGAATTCTCCATCCCTTTCCCAGCTCCCTCAGGGATTCTCCAGCCCCTTCCCAGCTCCCTCAGAGATTCTCCAGCCCCTTCCCAGCTCCCTCAGGAATTCTCCCATCCCTACAAACTCGGTTTCATGGCAGAATTCACTGCTTTTAGCACAGAACCCAAACTCTGAGTGTGTTGATGACCCCTCCTCACACCCACGAGGCACAGGGGTCGCTCTCCCACCACACAGAGCAGCAAACTTGAACCTCTGCCCAGCCAGGCCAGCACTTGTCCATAATATCCCAAGATCTGCATCCGAATCCAGCTCACAGAGGGAGATGTGATGCCCTGCTGGGACACCTGACCCTGCGAGCACAGGGCACTGCTGGCCCTTAACCTCCTCCAGCAGGGAAATCCTCCCCTCCTTCCCTGAGGATAAAGAGAAAAAAGATCACTGCTGAGCTTCAAACCACACAGAAACAAAAAAAACCCACCCCAAATACCCCCCTGACCCTGAGACATCCACAGCACATCACACTGCAGACAAAACATGGCCTGAGAGGAAATGTTTGATAAATTGAGACAGAAAATGAACGAGTGGCCAGCAGGGCTGCTGGAACAGCCCCAGGGAGGAGAGGGGAGAGGCTCAGCCCAGCAGCTGCTCACGGGCCTGGGGAATGGCTTTGCTCCCCTCAGGGAACTTCTTTAATCTAAAATTGCTGCCCTGGGAGCCGTTGGGNTAATATCCCAAGATCTGCATCCGAATCCAGCTCACACAGGGAGATGTGATGCCCTGCTGGGACACCTGACCCTGTGAGCACAGGGCACTGCTGGCCCTTAACCTCCTCCAGCAGGGAAATCCTCCCCTCCTTCCCTGAGGATAAAAAGAAAAAAGATCATTGCTGAGCTTCCAACCACACAGAAACAAAAAAACCCCACCCCAAACACCCCCCTGACCCTGACACATCCACAGCACATCACACTGCAGACAAAACATCGCCTGAGAGGAAATGTTTGATAAAACTGAGACAGAAAATGAACGAGTGGCCAGCAGGGCTGCTGGAACAGCCCCAGGGAGGAGAGGGGAGAGGCTCAGCCCAGCAGCTGCTCACGGGCCTGGGGAATGGCTTTGCTCACCTCAGGGAACTTCTTTAATCTAAAATTGCTGCCCTGGGAGCCGTTGGGTGTCTCACAGCCCACTAAGCAGGACACAGGGGCAGGCAGGATCCAGGGAGGGTGGGAGCACTGCCAGGGGCACGGAGAGCCCTGCGGGTGCTGGGGATGCTTGGGAGGGCTGGGCTGGAACAGAGACTGGGCAGAGCTGGAGAATAAAGCAGGGATTTATTGAAAGGCCTTTAGGGACACCTTGGGCAGGACAGGGCCTGGCCAGGGCTGCACCCAAATGGACCCAAAATGGACCCAAAATGGGCACAAAATGGACACAAAATGGACACAAAATGGTCACAAAATGGAACCAAAAATTGTCACAAAATGGTCACAAAATGGTCACAAAATGGACACAAAATGGACACAAAATTGACAACCTGTCACGAGGTCTCAGACTTTGATAAGTTTTGGTCCATTTGCACATTGTGGTTGAATTGTCCCATCCCAGCTCCAGGCTGTGAGCTCCCACCCTTGTTGTTCCTCCCTCCAGCCACCCTTGTTTGGGCCCTCAGCATCTCCGGATCCACAACCCCAGAGCTCACCACGCAGCACCTGAATTTGCCCCAAACCATTTAAAAGCACAGGAATCTGTTCTGACAGCCAAACTTCCAAGAACTGATGGCTCCAGGGGGAAAAAAAGCTTTCCTTGCACATCATTTCCAGCACTGCCAGCTCCCTGGGAATTCAGGACACTGCAAAAATGAGCAAATATTTGATTTTTAAATCATTCAGTTGTGGGTTTTTTTGCAGTCTCCTCTTCTGAAAGCCATTAAAGGAAGCCTAAGGGATTGTCATTTTTTTTGGGGGGGGGAAAGATATCTCAATAATCTGGGATTTCTGTCACTCACCAAGAAAACCAACCTTGAGCTGAACCAAACTCCAAATCTGGACCAGCTGAGGAAGTGATTGGCAGTGGCAATAATTAGGATTATAGAATCACAGAATATCCCGAGCTGGAGGGACCCCCAAGATCATCCATGCCTGACCCTGCCCAGAATAAAAAAGGGATAATAAACCCTGAAAACATCAGCCTGGCGAGGCAATTACAGCCGCTGCATCCCCCTCCAAAAAGCAGCAAAGAAATCCCTTTCCAAGAGGAATCATCTCAATGGAAGGGAGGCAGAGACTGCAGCGACAAGAGAAATACGAGGAGAATTTTTATAAAGGCTGGGGAACAAAGCAATAAAAGGATCATTTGCTTAATTCCGTCATTACCAGCAGCAGGTGCCCACGGATGGAATCAGAATATCAATCTGGGAGGATTTTTTCCCTTTGAAAATGGGGTGGAAAGACGACAAGCAGGGCACTTTCTCTGTGCTTCAGTGGGTTTAGGCACCACGAGGGGTTCGTGTCCAGCTCCCAGCGTGAGGAGCTCTCCTTGCAGGAGCAGCTGATGGAGCCAGCCCTGCTCTCCCGCGGGATTTGGGAACCACCCAGGCTCTGGTACCTTCCCTCAGGATGGGTTTGGCTCTGCTCAGCTCCTCATTCCAGGTTCCTATCCCTTCCTTGGCTTGGGAGCTGCAGAGCTGCCCCAGCTCAGGAGGATCCAGGAGACCCCAAAGGATCCGAGGGTGGAGCAGCTCTGCTGGGAGAGCTGGGGGTGCCCACCCGGAGGAGACACCTCTGGGAATTGCTTGGCTGGGACACAGCTGGAAAAAGGGAAGGGAACCACGCTGATCTTCACGCTAACTCCCAGCCTGGTGTTTGTTCTTTTTTTTGACATTAAAGAGATGCGGAAACAAATTCTGCGGGGTCAGCCGGGGTCAGAGCCATAATCTAACAACCATCCCTTAATGAGGCCTAATGAGAAATCACAGCCAGCCAGGGGACAGCCGGCAGGGAAAGGTGAACTCCTGGAGCTGCTGTTACAGGAATGTTTCAAACCCCCAGAACTCTTTGAGCAGCTCCTCTGCTCACTCCTGGAAATGCTGTTCAATTACCGGAGCCGCTCGGAATGTGCCAGCAAAAAAAAAATAAATCTAAGAGGTGAATTCATGAACTTGCAACAAGCTTAATTGGTGAAATACTAATTATCTTCGGGCTCCTCAGCCTGGATCTGAGACACTGGAGCAGTTCCACTAATTAGGGCATGGATTGATAAGGAGAAAGGAGCATTTCAATGGGAAAAAAAAAATAGCTGCTGGAAGACCCGGGTTTAAATTCAGCAATTATTTTATTAGGTGAGAAAATAAACACGGAAAAATGCCACGCTTGGCTCTGCTCCCTGGATCACAGAATCCCAGGATTGTTGAGGTTGGAAAAGCCCTCCCAGCCCCAGATGTGTCCCCACTTTGTCCCCAGGGCACTGAGTGGCACCTCCAGGAATTGCTGGGACATCTCCAGGGATGGGCACTCCTGGCAGAACCTGACAACCTCATCCACTCAGGAATTCTGAGAGCTGGAAAAGGGCCCAGAACAGCTGAAAACATGCCAGGACACAGACTTTTCCCATTGAAAATTCCCATTATCACCAAACTGGGAAAAGGACTCTCCAGGCCAGGTTGGACAGGGCTTGGAGCACCCTGGGATGGTGGGAAGTGTCCCTGTCCCTGCAGGGTGGGATGGATGGGCTGCCAGACCCCTTCCAACCCAAACCATTCCCTGACCCATGGCAGGAGAGGCCAGGGACACACCTGAGATTCCCGAGGCTCTGATTTAAAGCCCAACAATTTATATTTTATATTTTACATTTCATATTTTACATTTTATATTTTACATTCTCTCCAGGTATTGGTGATGGGGCTGTGGAGATTTCCCTCCACCCCTTGGAGAAAAAGAAACTGCCAGGAAATCTCCTGGAATTTCACTCCAAGGTGAGCCAGAAACCTCTGGAGAGCTCAGCCCCTCATCAAGCATTGGGATGTCCCAAATTAAAGGTTTTTCTCCCCAACATTCCTGGTTTCCTCCCCAACATTCCCCGTTTCCTCCCCCTGGATCCCAGCTGCTCCTCCCCTGGCATTTCCCACTCCTGGGCACCCATTTATTCCCAGAGTTTTCCCTCCTCCCAGGAGTTGTTTACCCATGGCAGCCCCTCTGCTGCTCCTCACAGCCATATCTTAATTAAATCACCCACACGAGCAGATTGGGGCAGATTTTCATAACCTTGGTGTCTCCACGGGCAGGACAAGCCCAGGCTGATTTAAGGAGCCTTTTTTCCCTTCTTTACAGAGAGACAAAAGCAAATTCCATTAATCCTTCATTATCTTCAGTCCTGGTGCTTTGGAGCACAGAGCAATTTGCAATAAATTCTGTCACCTCCCTGACCACTGCTCCCTAACTCAGCCAACCCCACTTGGACTTGGAGTTTTATTTTTTCGGGGGTTTGTTTCAGGTTAGGGTTCAGAATTTTGTAAAATTAAAAATTCTACAAAATGCTTTTACTGGTATTTATTAAAAATTACCATTATTTTATTAAAAATTACCATTATTTTATTAAAAATTACCATTATTTTATTAAAAATTAATATTTTTTTCCCAAAAAAATTAATCTTTTACCCCAAATCATTTCACTTTTCCCTACTTAATCCATGGTAAATCAACCAGTGATTTTAGCAGCGGATTTTATATCTTTGGCCACCCCCACAGAAAATTCCAGAAGGACCAAGGGACATCATCCCCCTAAAGGGAATGATGCACACATTCCCCAGATATTGGATGGAAATACCGAGGTTTGCAGTTGTTTTCCAGGAAAAACCTTCAGGTTGTACAAATCATTCTCAGTTTGGATAACTGGGGCTGTGCCTGGGCTGGGCCATCAGAACTCCCCCACCTCCAGAGCTCCCCAGGACAGCCTCGAGTCACATCTGGTGAAAAGTTAATCAAGCTGAAATTTCAGTGAATTTAATTACTACCACAGAGGAGGGCTAAGTTCAGTATCCCCCCATTACCTTATTTCCCAACAGGAAATGTGTCTGGCACTGGGATCAAGGCCCGTTTCCAGTTATCCCTGGCTATTTACTGGTGTTTATCCCAATTTTGCTCTCCCCCAGCAATGGGAGCAGCCCTAAAATTCAGCAGGGCCTTAAAGTCAATCTGATTACACACAGGCCCGGCTTTGCCTGGGGTGTTTGCTGCCTCCCTGCCCTCCCAATCCCCCTTTTCCAGGAAACGCCGCCCCTTGAGGTTGTCCCTTGGTCCTTCTGGAATTTTCTGTGTAAGGGCACAAAGATATAAAATCTGCTGCTAAAATCACCATGGATTACGTAGGGAAAAGTGAAATGATTTGGGGTAAAAGATTAATTTTTTGGGAAAAAAAAAATTAATTTTTAATAAAATAATGGTAATTTTTAATAAATACCAGTAAAATCTCTCACCTTTCCACACCACAAACCCACGGCAGCCCCGGCACCCGCGGGTGTTTGGGACAAACGGGTCTGGAGCAAATCAAAGCCCGAGCACTCAGCCAGGCTGGGGCCGTGCCAGCAGCCAACACCTGCAAGTGTCACTTCCAGCCTTGTCACTGTCACACACGGGCACAAACGGGGCTGGCAGCTGGAAAACACCGCGGGAATGTTCCACGGGAAAGGGATTTTAATAGGGACGGGACATTCCCAGGAGGTGGGAATGATGTAGGATTTGGGAATTCTGGTGGCTGCAGCCCATGCTCAGAGCACGAGGAATGTGACACAGGATTAGGGATGGGTTTGGGGTGGAGAGACCTTAAATCCCACCCAGTGCCACCCCTGGGAGAGGGAATATGGAGAGGGACTGGGGCTGGAGGGACAGGACACAGGGAATGGCTTCCTGAGGGCAGGAATGGATGGGATTTGGGCAGGAATTGTTCCCTGGGAAGGTGCTGAAGGTCTGGGATGGAATTCCCTGGCTTGCCCTGGATCCCTGGCAGTGCCCCAGGCCAGGTTGGAACAACCTGGGACAGTGGGAGGTGTCCCTGCCATGCTGGGGTGGCACTGGGTGGGATTTGGGATCCCTTCCATCCCAAACCAGGCTGGAATTCTGGGATAAACCCTGTTTTTATTAAAGGCAGGTGTCTGGAACTGCATTTACCTTGTGCTCCTCGTGCTGAAGGACAATTATCCAGCTTTACCTCTCCCTCGGGAATTCCCCCAATTTCTTTTTCCTCAAACTTTTTTCTGGATGAACCAGGATGAAGAAGCAGCGAGTCCATAAAGAGAGAAAGGGATTTAAATGAGGTGATGGACGAGCAGGGTGTGCAAGTAGAGAGTTTGGGGCTAGAGAAGAGCCTGGCTGAGCCTCTCCTGGATCCCTCCCCGAGCTCCAGGAGGGTTTTCCATCACCTCCCAAGTGCCCCATGCCAAAGGTTATTTCACTCCTTGCAGCCTCTAATAAAGATTTACTCGAAGCTGTAAAGCAGAAAAATGTTAGCCCGTGATTATGATCCCCTTTACGCTGAGCCTGACAGGAGCCTGTAAATCCCACATTTACATGAGGAAAAACTGCTGGAAACGGGAACCAATAAAATCCCAAACACCTCCACAATCAGGGCAGCTCCAGGATTCCCAGGGGAATTTTAAGGAGAAAGGGCAAATGTTTAAATTTGCAAGGAGAAAGTTTTTTAGGATTATCACTGCTCTTCTAAGGACATTTCAAACTGCAGGCAGGGGTTGGTACTTTAGGCTCGGCTTTAGGATCAGTTTCAAGGTTAAAAAGTCTCACTGTTCCTTGTGTGCTCAGCTGCTGCCAGCAGAAATCCCGAGGAGCTCCCACATCCAACAAACCCAGGAACTGCAGCCAGGGAATTCGCCACCACTCTTCCCTGGGAGGAAATTATTCCAAGCCCATGTTCAGTGGCTCTGGAATTTCCATGGGCTGAGGGAGGCAGAAACAAACCTGGAGAAAAATAAAGTCATTCATTCTCTGAGCTTCACACGGAGGCTGAGGATGAGGATTCCCACCTCCTAGGAGTGGCTCGTTCCTATCAAAATCCCTTTCCTGTGGAACCCAAGGACAGGCTGGATTCAGGGATTTTTCCCATTGGGCCAGTTTAACCCCGTGTGAAAATCCCAAATTCTCCCCTCAGTGCCGCTGGGACTGAGCTGCACAGAGCAGAGCAGCAGGGTTTAAACTGAGCTGGGAAAGGTTCCCAGTGCCCTTTCCTGCTTTTCCAGCATTCCCTCAGCAATTCAAGGGAGAAGGAGCTGAGCTGGGATGGGCTCTGTGTCCAACCCCACCATCCCCAGGGGTGAATGCCTTGGGATCAGCAAATCCTAAAAAGGGTTGGGGTGAAGGGGCCTTAAAGGGTCACCCCTGCCGAGGCCAGGGACACCTCCTGCAGGAACGGGGTAAAAAGTTACCCTGGCATTTCTTCTAAGTGCAGCTAACCAGAGATTTGCAAATTCCCACTGGAGCTGTTTTGAGAATGAGACGTTCCTTTAACACAACAATCTATTTTAAAGGTGAAAAATGAGCGCACCTGCAATAACGAGGGATTTGTCCCACAAAAAAATCAGTGAAGAAGACTTTTATGGGACAAAAAATATGATTACATATTTTTGAATGTTTTTAAATATGCTTACATATTTTCTTCAAGAGAAATAGAGAGACAGATGAAAAGAAAAGAAAAGAAAAGAAAAGAAAAGAAAAGAAAAGAAAAGAAAAGAAAAGAAAAGAAAAGAAAAGAAAAGAAAAGAAAAGAAAAGAAAAGAAAAGAAAAGAAAAGAAAAGAAAAGAAAAGAAAAGAAAAGAAAAGAAAAGAAAAGAAAAGAAAAGAAAAGAAAAGAAAAGAAAAGAAAAGAAAAGAAAAGAAAAGAAAAGAAAAGAAAAGAAAAGAAAANCAGCATGGGGCTGTAATAAAGAAACCTTCAGAACTTTTATCTTGGGAATTAATCCTTCCCTGTGAGGGTGGGCAGGCCCTGGCACAGATTTCTTTATTATGGCCCCATGCTGTCTTTTATTAACTTTTTACAAACTTTTAGGGCAACTCCTAATTGGTTAACAGCTTTCTTGTTAATTGTTAATTGGTTAGTCGAAGGTATTTTACTTGTCTATCAAATCTATCTATTTTTGGATTGTTTACATGTTTTCTTTACTGATTTCTTATGGGACAAATCTGTCGCGACCGTCCCTACAACAACAACAACAGCAACCTCAACAACCTCAACAACCTCAACCTCCCAATGTCCCAGGCTCTCTCTCCCCATCCAACATAAAATATTACGGAATGGGCCAGGGAAAAGGGCCAGAGCTGCCTGTGACTCAGAGATACCCAGACAGTCCCAGGCAGCCAAATGGGATCTTTGTTCTCTACGGGAGGAGACATTTCCACCCGGATCCGCAATTCCGGCGCGTTCCCGGCTCTGCCCTTTCCACTGCTCTGCACGCTGGCCGTGAATCTTTTATGAGCGCTTCATTAGGATGGCAGGGAGGATTTCTGCAGCCAGCACTGAAATTTCCAGGCTTGGTTTTTATGGAGTGCTGCAGAAACGGGAGGGTTCGGGCCACGGTTTGAAGTTTAGAAACTGCATTTTTAATGGGGCTTTCCTTAGGTGAGTGAAGTTTGCTCTCATGCTTTTCTTAGATTTTATTTCCAGTTCCGAGCTGCTTTAATGCCTTGTTTGAGGCACAATAAGATGATAAATATAAGTCATTTTTTTTTTTCTCCTGCATGATTCTGTCAGAAGGATGTTCTTATTACTGGCCTATTCCTGGAATTATGGGCACTTTTAAAAATGCTTCCTTCAGTCCTTTATGAATATTTTCATGGAAATCTCTGGAAGTTTCTTGAAAGGTTTCAGTGCTATTTTAGCGCATTAAAAGCAGAGAGAGAATTTTCAAGGTTCAGCGAATTTGTTTTAAGGGAACTTCTATTAAATTTGGGATTTAATATTCCAGACCACAAAAAAAAAAAAAAAAAAAAAAA
>VWYN01025621.1:24647-35059 GCA_013400075.1 Hippolais icterina
TCCCGGTGCTGCGCCACGGCGTTGCACGGAACGGCGCGGAGCCCGCCCGGCCGCTGCTGGAGCCGGGGGATCCGTCGGGCTCCGGCACCCCCGGCACAGCGTCCCCGGGGGCGGGAGGAGCGCCCTGGGCTGCGGTGGCTCGGGCGAGGAGGGAAATCCCGGCTGCGACTTCCCCGTCTGGTGGGGCAGTAACGGGGCGCCCCGGAGTGCGCTGCAGGCTGCGGAACCGATGTGCGTGTGAACTCGCTCTCCGATACCAGGGAAGCCCTGCCTTGGAAGCGAGGCCCGCGGCGTGAAGTGTCGGGAACCGCGGTTACCGAGATAGCGGGCAGAATTCAAAATGAAGCTCTGCCCCTTCTTCCTCTTCATCTAAGACAAAAGATAACTTGGAGCAGGTTTTTCAGTGATAGTAGTTGCTGTGTGGTTGGGAAAAAGAAAACCAACTTCGCAGTAGTCCCTCTTCCTAATTACTTAGTCCTTCTTATTATTCCTTCAAGTATTAAGGATAAAAATGTGAGCAATGAGGACTCTGTGATTATCTGGTGGAGAGGCAATGTTCGTAATGTGTGAAAGCAGGGGTATTTCAGGTGTTCTAACAGGAACCATAACTCTAGTAACGCTATGCAAGATTTACGGATTCTTACAGATTTAACTGCAAGCATTAAAATCAAGTTACCCTCTGAAATTTCCATAGTGTTCACAGAGTAACAGACATGAACTTGGCATCCAGATAAGATGTGAATGGTCTTTTAGGAAGTTGTTTGTCACTCACAGTTGGTATTTTTGTCTGTCTGATAGAAAGAACTACAGCTTTAAATCAAGCTGATAATCTATACTAAGATCATTATGGCTGAAAAACTGAGCGCTATGAAATGCAAGCTCCATTTTTGCTTGGACCAAACTATGGCTTTTGTTAGTTCCAACAGAGCTACTTAGCACCAGAACAGAGTAATATAGTTCTAGTAATAAAGTACCTAAAACAATCACTGCCTGACTGCTCCAGGGCTGACCAGAACATAAAGCCTGTTACTGAGGCCATTGCCCAAGTGTCACTTTTTAAAGCACTGGTAGTTTTGAGGCATCAATTCCTTGAAACCTGCTCTAATGTTTGACCATCCTCTTGGTAAAAAATGTTTCCTGATTTACAGTTTGAACCTCCTCTGATGCAGCTTTGAACCACTCCCATTCCATTTTCCTGCATGCCAGGAAAAGACCAGCACTCCCTCTCCAGGTCCCCCTAAGGAAGCTGTACAGAGCAATGAGGTCACCCCTGAGCCTCCTTCTCTCCAAACCAGACAAACCCAGAGTCCTCAGCCGCTCCNGCCAGTCTGTGTTTGTGTGCTAGTTACTGTCAAACAGCATATAACCTGGAAGTAACAGGAAATTACTGAAAACACTTTGTACCTATATCATTCTAGTGCTCTTATTAATGAAGAGCATGGTTATAAGATTTATTATAAAAGAAGCAGCATGGCCTTCAGAGTCTTTTCTTGGAGCTTAATGCAAGCTTTGCTTAACTTTTTTGGGACCTTTAAAATTAGTCTTTTTAAACAATCATAAATTTAAGGTCAGAATCTGAGATGGTGGTATGACTTTAGATTTGAAGTGTTCAACAGCTTTACACGTACTAAGAGTATTCCCTTCAATGCCTGCAGGGTAGAAAAAAAGAGTTACTTTAGGTGTTATGTTGGGCAAAGTGAGGCAATGAGCTCAGAACCAGTTGCATGGTATTGCGTTGTTGTAGCTCATTCTGCTACAACAGAAAATCACTGTTGAAAATGTTTTAACTGTTAGAGTTCTAAGGATAATTCTGAGGATTGAATTCTGTTATAATCTCATTTAGAACTTGTTTTCCTGAGTCTGCACACTGACAAAAACATTGTAAATGTGTGAATAGCTCAGGTTGTTTCTTTATCCTCTTGTGTTTGCGTAGCTTTTAAGACACAAGGCTAATGAATTCCAAACCACTTAACTTCTTGTTTTTCCTCTCTTTGTCAGACCTGTATTTGAACTTCATAATGTAGACAAAACTTGCTAAGAGCTTTAGTAATACTATTTTTTTTTTTTAATGAAAGAACGCCCCACTTGCCTGTTAGATCTGTATGTACATATTGATGCATGTTCACTGTGACAAAATAGTCACATGGATAGATGATGTGCTGCAGGGTTAACAGTAGAGATGCCAGGGTTATGCCAGCTGGAACATGTTGGACAGCTGTGTTTTGGTCATTAAGAGGATAAGAAAACCTAATTCCACAACAGTGAGAAATGCTGTCAGAATCTCCTAGGGATACAGGATGCAGTAAGGAATGTGACAACTGAAATTCTAGCTGTGCATTTTCAGGGAAAAGGGAGGGAAGATACATAGCTAGTCTGCATGGTGAGGTGTGTAGATATGATTTTCTGCAGTTCAGCACACCAAGTTTTATCAAATCCTACTTTTTCAAGTATGTCTTTGCAGCACTTGGCTTGTACGCATAGGTTATCACAGGACCCTGGTACCAAGTCTGGGCGGAAGTGTAAGCTCTTTTTCAGATACATTGTAGATCTTTGGCCCTACAAAGTAGGCCAGAACTGTATGTTACTCATCTAATACACTGGGAGGCAGATTTAGGAAAAATAAGCAGGAGCAGGTATATTTAAAAGCCGCATATACATATGTGTGTATTTTTTTCCTTCTTGTGTTGTGGGAAATGGATTTGTAGAGAATTCTCAAAGCCTTACAGAGGGCTCACAAACTATGCATCTGTATGCAAACTCTGAGATAAAAAACACTGACTTAGAAAGACCGTGGAATAGGACAGACATTGTTGAGAGAGAAATGGAACTAGAAACAAGTTTCAAATTATGGCCTTGCAAATAGACTAGATATTTTGGAGAAAGAGAGCAAAGAATGATGTATTGTAGTAGGACCCGTGAGGGGTTATTTTAGATGATTTGCTTTAGGCATTAGCAACATTGTGTAGCAAAAGCTGATTGGCCAAGAAATGCTTATAATGTATTGTAATTCGGAAATAGTTTGCTTTCTGATTGTGATGTCGTGAATTGTAACATCTGTACCATCTCATCCTTCACATGAGACTATAAATGGAGTACAAGTTTTTAAAACATCTCTCAGGAGTCCCTCCTCTGGGTCAGAAAAAGGGATAATCCGACATTGTGTAAATTTCAGTGTTTAGGTAGTACAGGAAAATACATTTTTCTTTTTATTGTTAAAGTTCTTTCAAAGCAGCATTTCATCAAGCCACCAAGCTAATAAAGTCTTTTTTTGGAAATTACATTTTTTAGCAAATTATCTAGTGACAGCATATGGAGCAGTACTGGGAGAATCAAAAGTGAATCATGCATTTTCAGACTTCAGCCAGCTAGTTATCGAGTTGTGCAGCTGCCATCTAGGTCACCAAGTTGCTCAAGGCTAGGTTTGCAGCTCAAAGGTCAAGATTTGGTGTGTTGTCCTCCTCATCTGAGAGACTTTGTGACTGCAAAATAGATGAAGTGGTGACAGACACAAGAATGGCTGGGGCCCGAGGAACACCTAACTAATTCTTGTGGTGATGTTTATTTTCCCATGATTTTTGTTTGTGAAGGCTCTCTGTGACCTGCAGTCAGACAGTCTTATGACAGCAGTAGTGTGAAGCTGCTGTGGCTCAGCGAAAACTGAGAGGTTATGAAAAACAGCCTGAAGGGCCAGTGGCCACTGCTTGTTTCCATTTGCAAGAGAAAGAGGTGACCTGCTTGTGCAGCCTGCCTGATAAAACACAGAGCCAAGGTTTGAAAGAGGGCAGGGAGAGAAGTAGGTTTTCAAAACTGTTGGAAATGAGTCTGGAGCAGCAAGAAGACCTCCTTCCTGGAGGTATAGATGAGATACTTCTCTTCTGAATCAATGACATAATGGGTAAAAACTTCCATTTTTGCAGACTTCAAGCAATAACTTTATGCAGCAATTTAGCCTTTTAGTAACAATAGCCTAGACCAAGTCTTGGTTTAACCTGTGACACTTGTTCACTTCTTAATTCAAGTTTTGCTTTACTCCTTGAGATGCTCAGGTCCAGCTATGTACAACTGGAAATAAGTTTGGCATAACTGAAGCTTTTCTGTCATTTGGAGCTTGCTATTGAAAGTGGTATGAACTTTGCTGTCTATGTGTTTATTTGCAGAAATACTGCATGACTGGGTCTTCTTGTACCTCAGCCCATATGTAAAATTGTATTGTAATGGGGTCTTTTTAGTGACACAGGTTTTGCTTTGTATGATTTTTTCTGTACAAAAAAATCTTTTTTGATATTCCCAAAAATATCAAGTGACTACAAAACTGGTTTTTATTTTTTAATTGTATCTAAATAGTTATTTGATTGTTGCTTAAAAAAAAAAAAACAAACAACTTGAATTTCTATGTGTGTCCAGATTTTAAGCAAGGAAAAGACATTATTTTTAAAAACTGGTTTAGGAATCAGGTCTGTGATACTTAGAGCTTTTAATTTTTTCTCCAGAATTTAAAATGAAGGTGATAAAATCTGAGAAAGATCACTCCCTTCTGCTGCTGATGGTTCAATAGTGTAGAATGGTCTTGTGCTTTACTAATCTAGTTTTAGAAGCAGCTTCTGTGCAGTTTGAATACTGCTGCCTGTACTTTGGCTAATAATTTACTTGCTTGACTGTTTTTTTTTTTTTTCTTTTAAATGTGACATACAGTGTTCTGTCTAGTTCTTTTTGTAGCACATTGATCACTGTAAAGTTGCCTACTTGCTTAATGTTATCTGCTTGGTCTGTGTCTTGCAGGCAAATGCTACATTTAATAGAAATCTACTAACCAGAGAACACTATTTAAAATTCCCATCCCTCAATAAAATGTAAAAAACAAAACAACATGCTGATGCAGGCTGTGAAGTAAAAGAGTAGTGACCACAAGTCTCACTGTGAAGGTACGCTGAATGTCAATGAGTTGAAACAAATAAGTGGGAAAAGGAAGGCAGCATGAAAAGGGAAGGCAGATTGAAAATAGTGGAGAGGCCAGAGATGGAAAGAAGGCAGAGAATCACAGCTGTGGAAAGGGAGAGGTTAAGGGATTATGTAGACAGAAGGCAGGAGATTTAGTGAATTTATATTTATCCTGTAAGCAATGTCAGAAGTGTAACTAGCAAGCGCCTTGAGCTGATGGATTGATACTACAGCAGTTCAAAATAGTAAGATGAGATAAGGAAGGAGATGCAGGTCAGGAAGTGTTATTTTCTATGTTTTATTGACACATTTTAGAAGCTGCTCACTAGGGCTTGTATTCCTGACTTCATGCTTGAGCCTCTAATTGTATGGTTACAGGGGATAGGTAACTTGGTGAGAGTTGTACATGAGAAGGATCTCTAATTAAGCTGAGCCTATGGGTTAAAGCTACCTCTGTTGTAATTGCATATGTTTGATTAAAGTTGCTGTAATGTATTTGTTTTCTGTTTGTTTGTTGGAGTTAGTTTGTTTGGGGTTTTTTATACATTATTAGTTCTTAACGATACTTAGCTCCTTCCAAGGCTGAGAAGGAAACAGGAATGGAGCGTGCTGCTAGAAGATCACTAGGTCGTTGGGAATTTTCATTAAAAATTAAGAAATTAATTCTCTTGATGGATTTTGAGATTTGTTTCTGAAACTTGGTATTTGCTTAACATTAGTTTCTTTGTCTCTGATAAAGAAAAGGTGCATACCTATGTGTAATACTGCCATATTGCTACCAATTCATGCATTCTGTTATTTTTTCTTGTTATTTTTAAATAAAAATACTCACAAAGCTGGTTTATACAGAATTTTATCCAACTGCAGCTGAACAGCTTTACTGTTAAATGATTAATAAGCTAAAGCTTATTAATGATGAATAAGTTTTTTTTTTCCCCACACTCTCATGTTGTCTGATTAATGATCAAAATCTGAAAATTCTCTGTCCTAAAGACCGTAATCTTGCCTTTCATTTTTAACTACCGGTTTGTTTTGTTTTGTGATTGACATTGCAATTCATATTTTGATTGCTAGTAAATAAAGGCATGTGTGCTTAAAGACTTACCCAATTCATGGTTGAAGATGAATGTGTGTTTCAGTAAAAAGAAACAATGTAGATGATAAGTAACTTAATATACTGGTGGGTCTGGTCCTGAAGTCTAGAGGAAAAAAGTTATTAAAAATAAAGGTATCCTTACACGAAGATGTCTATATAAAAAGAGCAAGCTAAAAGGAGAGTTGCTGGTTTAAAATATAAGTATAATCTTTTCACTTTTACCCTCCTTTTATTTTTCTTTTAGTTTTGCATGAAAATTTTTACATTCTTCATGATCAGGCATGTTTGGACATTAGTTTGGACATTCCACTAGAGGTGGAGCTGAAGTGATAACAAAAGGCAACTGGAAAATCAATAGCACAATGCAGCACAACTTATATGTCTGAACTGCAAATCATAATTTTGATCCTGTGTGGTAGAAAAGTGGCTCCTATGGGATACAGAATGCTTTGCAGGAACTTCGTGCACTTTTTCGTCTTGAAAGGGCTTTTGGCACCTCACCACCGTTTTCTTATACCTTGAGATACCCTCATCTATATGAGCATCTTCAGTGCACTGATGTAGATCGAATAGAGGAGGCAGCCAAGAAGAAATAATATGGCAGAATTAACTGTCCAAAATAATTAATTTGTAAGGAAGTAATGTATTTTCATGTTTTAGTTGTATTTTCCTAGACTGAATTTCCTGTAGAGGTCAGAAATTATTTAATAGTGTGTATCAATGCTCCTAAACTTTGAGCTTTAAGAAAAGGGGAGATTAATGCCTTTCCTATGAGAAGCTGAAATAGAGAATCTGACTTGTTTTTGCTGGTCCTCTGTAACAGATATTAAAAACTCAAGATTCAAATGCTTAGGTTAAAGAATGGGAAAAATGGCAGCTGATTTTTCTCTTCCACCTCAAAAAAAGAAGATGGGTTGGAAGACTGGAAAGTAATTATCTCTGTGATAAAATGCTTGTTTTCTGTAGCACAAGTCCTTGTTCTTCTGGGTATTTTGGTTTATTAAATCAAACATACTGAAATGGTTCTATTCATCTTGTTGTTCTTGCTCTCTTTTTGCACTTCCCCTCCATTCCCTAGTGTGGATAATGTCAACCTGCTGGCAATGTTCATAACGTCCAGATAATCCTTCTCTCCTTTTCTTGTTAAAGTCAAGCTGTCAGCATATGACTTTGGCTGTGCCTTCCCTGCTGCATATGGAATATATCTCCTTACAGTTCTTCCTTCAGCTGAGGCTTCTTGTCTGTTCCTTCATTTTTGGTTGCTTAAATACTGCCTAATTTTTCTCCTTAGTCTTGCTTTCTCAGACACCCATTCTAGACCTTACAAGTCACATTTTTGTTTCTTCTTCTCACTGTGTTTTTAATTCCTTGTCTGACAGTGAAAACACAGTTTTAATAATTCAGCAGTAAATAAATTAATAATAAATCTTCTTCTTTCTGGCATGAAATAATACTAAAAATTATTATGACAATATAATATATATTATAACAACAACAATAATAATAATAATGATAGCAACATCACACTTTTCTTTCTTCACTCCTCCACTGTCAGTTTATGTTATCTTTTCCAGCTACAGGCGTTCAATTCCTAAAAGTGTTTTTGTTTTCCTCTTTTCAGGGTCTAACATATTTTTGGTGGAGGTGTATTGATAATCAGCTCTTGCCATTCCAGTGTGCTTGCCACTTCAAGATAGATGCTGTTCTATAGCAGTAGTAAGCCAAGTGTGAACAGAAATCATCATATTTGCGGTTGCTGCTTATGGGAGTGTAAACGTTTTAAATTAAACTGGGCAAAAACACCAAAAAATGTAGTGGTTTCATGTTCGCTGAGTTCTGTTTGCTAAGTTTAGTGTGATCTAAATATTTTCCTTCTGTGAAATAGGATTATGAGAAAAGAAGGCAAAACAGGCCTAACTTAAAGATGAAAACAGATACATTTATTAACATACACCAAAAGAAAGAAAAAAATTATGATAAATATAAAAGCTCTCAAAGCACTCCCCTCCCCCCTACCAATGGTTCACCTTCCCATATACAGCATATAGAGACAAAACCTGTAATATTTAGTCAGTTTCACCACTTAAAAATAATCTTTCATCAGTTCTTTTAGAAAAGGAGTCTCTCTTAGAAACTTCTATGGAGGACTCCCACTGACAACATAGAACATTTCTCTTGTGGGTCTCACCTCTCACAATGACAGCCATACAAGAACCTTCCTTTTGTGAAAGTCCCTCCCAAGAGCAGCTTTCCCAACACTGCATATGGGCCATATCTGCTTATCAGGGGTACTGTTTAAGAATGCCTTGTCTAGTATAAAACAAAGATTCTCTTCTTCTATCTCCAAAATCATCTTCATCTCAAAAACAAAAGATTTCCTTTTCCTTAGGAGCAGAGGGTTCTTTATGACTTCCAGCTAGAGCTTTGCATCTCCTCTAAACAGCATTCATATGTTACAGGAAATAGTTCATTCTCCATAGTTTACTGAAGTCCAGCCAAATTAGGCCACTCCTCTTCCTTTGTCTTACTAGCCTTTTCACTCTCTCTTCACTGACTTTAGTCCCATGCTGTGTCTCCTTATAATTCCATCACTTTGTTTTCACTCCAGGAAGGGCCAGTGCTGTGGAAGTTCCATCTGCTGGCAGGAAAGAGTTCACATTCCTCCCCGGGCCTGCTGCAGTCAAGTGCTCTCTGCTGGGACCCGGCTGGGGTCTAAGCCAGGCCCCGCGATGTTACCTCGTGGCTCACCGGAAAAAAAGAGATTGCTTTCCAAGATCCTCCTGAATTTAAGCCATGCTACCCGGAGGGGTGCTCTTGTATTCAATTGGCCTATCTGGTTGTCAGTTTTAAAGAAGATTACTAATTGGCTTTCACCATCCATACCAAACCAATACAGGGAATTACTGAAGAATAAACAACGATGATCTACCACTGTTACATTTGGAGGAAAAGTTTCCTCTCCGGAAACTTGAGAGAAAATATTTCACACCAATCCATATATGGTTAAGTAAACATATAAAATTTCTCAAGGCTATTCATGGTCAGAAATGAGAAGGCAAAGGGCAGTATACCTTAAGTTCTTATTCAGCAGAAGTGTTCACAAATGAAAATAACTCCTGCAATAGTTCGAAGTCCGGCCATTCGAAATAATTGAAGTAAGATACGTAAGTATTTAGTGGCTGCAAAATCATTGCTCTTTAAATGCTTCCTTTGGAAAATATGTCAAAGGAGTCAACACCTTCATTAAAAATACTGCTATTTTCCCCTTGTTTACTTGAACTCCAGGAAGAAGTAAACTATTTGCATTGAAGATGAATTTTGATCCTTTCAAATATATTGTCTCATAATGATATTTTCTCCATAGCAATTCTCTTTGGATTAGAATTGTACTTTAAAACACAAACCAAGATTATTTCCATCTGGCCAATTTTTTTCCCCATGCTGTAATATGTAAACTTGCTATAAAAGGACAATGTTGTAAAGATAACTTTGCAGCTTCTAACAACACCATGTAAAGCCTTTTTCATGCCATCAATCTGTATGCCCACTTTTCACACTTTTTCACATACCAGAAATTTAAAAAGAAATGGGATTACAAAATGAAAACAAACACGCAATACCCTCATCTTCCAAACCCAGTGTCAGAATAATTTACAACAGGACATAATAATTTATTAAATATAAATAAGGTGAAATTGTGAGGATATTGATGTATGAAGTTCAGACTGCAATGGTATTTCTTTTGTTTCCAGGTGCAGAGACTAGTCAAACACTTTTGTCTCCAAAACAGAGTGTCTATGTGTGACCTGCCTTTTGGGAATGGTTCCTAAACTCTCCTGTCTACCAGTCATTACCTGAGAACTAGTCAGCAAGAATGCTAAATAGGAGAAACAATACTGTTGTCAGGCGGTGTCCTAGCCATTTGCCTGGCATGGGTGGTGGATTTCAGCACTCCAAAATGCTTGGATGATTTTAGTAATCTGTTGGGGGTTAGGCTTGTTTCTTGTTTTTTTTACCTATAGAATTTTTTCCCAAGGGTTGAGAGGCAACTAATTACTGAGTACTTGTTCGTGTTCAGGTGAAACAAAAGGATGGAGCGTGGCACTTTGGCTACACTCTTTCTTTTTGTCTCTGGGAGTTTCTTGAGCGGGTTGAGGGGGGAGGGGGGCAGGAATAAAAGACGGGGCTGGGGGCAGCTTCGGGCGCTTGCTCTCGGCATCGGGGAGAGGACGAGGCTGCCGTTGCTGCGTGAGTTTTTCACTGGCACCACCCGGGTCTGATCCTGAGGAAAGCTTCCATCCTTCTGCTCATGCGCCCAAGAAAACTCCTAAGTTCTCCTTTTGCTGCCCTGCTGGAGCTGGCCCAGCCCTGTCCCACC
>VWYN01025622.1:0-45362 GCA_013400075.1 Hippolais icterina
CACTCTTTATGAAAAACCCTTTCATCCTTGGGCCATCTGGAAACCCTCGGAGCTGCTGCTCCACCAAGGGCTGCTGGAGGCTGAGGGTGGTTGCCCAGAGCAGCCAGGGATGGGACCAACAGCCCCTTCTGGTCATTAAAAGCACCTGGGCACAGCAGGCTGACACTGTGGTGTCACCAGGCATGGGGGTGATGAGAATGGTGAAGGGCTTGGAGGCTGAGGGAGCTGGGCTTGTTCAGCTGGAGCAGAGGAGATGAGGGCAGAGCTCTGATGTCTGGGACAGGGACAGGAGCCAGNGCTGGAGGCTGAGGGTGGTTGCCCAGAGCAGCCAGGGATGGGACCAACAGCCCCTTCTGGTCATTAAAAGCACCTGGGCAGAGCAGGCTGACACTGTGGTGTCACCAGGCATGGGGGTGATGAGAATGGTGAAGGGCTTGGAGGCTGAGGGAGCTGGGCTTGTTCAGCTGGAGCAGAGGAGATGAGGGCAGAGCTCTGATGTCTGGGACAGGGACAGGAGCCAAGGAATGACTGGAGCTGTGGCAGGGCAGGGTTGGGTTGGATTTCAGGGAAAGGTTCTTCCCCCAGAGGGTGCTGGCACTGCCCAGGCTCCCCAGGGAATGGGCACGGCCCAAGAGCTCCAGGAGAGTTTGGACAGCGCTGCCAGGGATGCCCAGGGTGGGATTGTTGGGGGGTCTGGGCAGGGACAGCAGCTGCAATGGGTGATCTTTGTGGGTCCCTCCCAACTCAGGAGCTCCCATGATTCTGTGATTCTATTCTGTGATTCTGTTCTGTGGCTCTATTCTGTGATTTTATTCTGTGACTCTATTCTGTGATTCTATTCTGTGATTCTATTCTATGATTTTATTCTGTTATTCTATTCTGTGATTTTATTCTTTGATTCTATTCCGTGATTTTATTCTGTGATTCTATTCTGTGATTCTATTCTGTGATTCTATTCTGTGATTTTATTCTGTGATTTTATTCTGTGATTCTGTTCTGTGATTCTGTTCTGTGATTCTATTCTGTGATTCTGTTCTGTGATTCTGTTCTGTGATTCTGTTCTGTGATTCTTCATACTGGGCCACCAGCCTCCTCCAAGCACAAGCCCAGCTCTGTCTCTTGGCCAGCTCTACCCCAGAACTCTCCAAAATGTTCTTGCTGTCCAAGCCTGTGGGGCCATGTGGACAGGGCACCCCTCCCTGAGGAGACAAACCCCAAGGGGAATTCATCCCCTGCAGACACTGGGTTGGAAAAGGGACCTTAAAGACCCTCTGGTTACAGCCCCCCACCACAGGCAGTGGGTAAAGGATCAGGAAGATCCATCAATCCTTTAAATGCTTGCTCAGCCACCTGTTTAGGAGTGTGTTAAGGTACCACCAGGCTCATTTGGAACTTTGTGTCTCCTCAGCACTGGCCAGGTCTTTCAGGATTTTAACCAGGAATTTCTTTTGCTTAAATGTCTGTTTGGGGAGTGAGCACTCCTGTCTTGTATTTTACTCTGAATTATTGGGATGTACTTTCAGTACTGCAGCACAGCATGGCTTTTGTCTGATTTTTGTCCTGATTAAAAAACCAAAAAAAAAAAAATCTCCTTGGAACATTCAAAAAGAAAGGTGAAGGGAACGTTCCTCCAGCAGGACATCTCCGTGTGCTGACCTAACTTTCTGAAGCTGTGAGTACCAAGCTTGCAATTCCAAAAAAAGAGTGAATATGCCAATTTCATTGATCTCCAGAGCAGAGCAGCTCCCACACAGCCTGAACAGCAGCGAGGAGGAGAAGGGCAGGGCTGGGAGTTTGCAGTGGGATGTGTCCTGCTGGTGCAGGATGTGGAGAGCTGGGGTGAGATGTCCCCAGGAGGTGCCTCTGGCTGGGTTTGGCACCCTGGTGCAATGAATGGCTGGGAAAACCAGACTGGGAGGAGGAGAGGTTTCAGCAGTCAGCTAGAGTGGACCCTTTGCTGCCAAACTTCTCCCCGTAAAAAAAGAGACTCCGTGCTCCAGATCTGATACCAGCCCTTGATGTGTGGCTCGGAGCCAGGCATCTCTCAGGGCTGGCCCGAGCAGAGCTGAGAGCTGGGGGGAAAGGGAGAAGTCAAGAAACCCCACCTGAACTGGCAGAGGGTCTGCAGAGACTCAAGTGACGAATGTGGCTGAGGATCAGTGAGGGCTTCCAGGATAAACTTGCACTGAGCAAGCAAAGAGTCACTGTTGGGGCTGGGGATCAGTGGAGGAGGCCAAAGACTCTCCAGAGCCTCGGAGTTTGCCACAGATCCCAAATCTTTTCTGGCAGAGACTCACCTGAAAGGGAGGGAGCTGTGAGGGAGGGAGGTGGACACTGAGATATGGAACCCTGTCTGTTATTGATGGCCAAACCCTCGCATGGGTCCCGGCCAGGGAG
Organism: Hippolais icterina; assembly: GCA_013400075.1. Classification (NCBI taxonomy): domain Eukaryota; kingdom Metazoa; phylum Chordata; class Aves; order Passeriformes; family Sylviidae; genus Hippolais; species Hippolais icterina. The sequence goes on from VWYN01025622.1 coordinate 2,398, forward strand.
TCCTTGAGCAATTAGAAGAAGTGATATGTCCTGTCTGTGAAGCAAGAGGACTGGCAGGAAGGCAAAAATTAAGAGAAGCTGAGGAGTTAGGTGCTGGCACCTTCCAAACTCGCCATTTAAAGGCCATTTCTGGTTTGCAAGGCTGACCTGAGGGAGGACTGGCCCTGCCAAGGCTGGGACTTCCTGGCTGTTGTCACCAGCCACCATCAGGGCTGTCTCCAGCCCAGGCACTGCTGCTGTCAGTGAGGTGAGGAAAAGATAAACCTGATCTAATGTCCACACCCCACAGGTAAATCCTGCAGGGCGTTGCAGGGGCAGCCTTGGGGACTCAAACACTTTTTTTGCCCCCAGAAATATCACACTGGGAGTTCTGTAGGTTTATAGATCCCATGATGGGGGCCAAATTCTTCCTGGATGCATCTGGGCTCCCCACACCAGGTACATCCTTCATTCCTGAGGGATTTGAGGGTGTCTCTGTAGGGTTTGCAGTGGTTCCCTGAGAATTCCCAGTTTCCAGCTGCTCCCCAAGCCCACATCCTGGTCAGTTTTCCAGCAGAGTGCTGCATCTACTCTGCTTCCTCACCAGGTTTGTTCTTGCCCCTTCTCCTCTTGTGCCCAGAGGTGGAAAGGGAAGGGAATCCTGGAGGTTGAGCAGAGGAGAAGGAGAAGGAGAAAGGGAAGGGGAAAGGGAAGGAGAAGGAGAAGGAGAAGGAGAAGGAGAAGGAGGAGGAGAAGGAGAAGGAGAAGGGGAAGGATCAAACACGCTGTGAGGGGTTGGAGTTTTCCTGTTTTCTCCTGCTCTCCTGCCCCTCAGGCCCTGCAGAGCAGAGCCATTGCTCCTCATGCATCATCAGCAGCATTTTGCCTTTGTCTGAGGGATGAGGCCATGAGAAAGCTGCACGTTAGGAAGAGTCTGAAAACAAGGAATGGGATGAGGGACCTGCTTGTTGCTGAGCTGATGTACCTTTGCCACCCTTGGGTGGTGCAGATCATCAGGAAGGTTTGGAGTCTACCCTGAGATTCCATTGCTGCCTAGAAGGGGTTTTGGGAACAACCTGTACTCTGCCTGCAGCTCTTGTGCCTCGCTCCTTGGAGTTGTTGTCACTTCTCAGTCTAGGATGAACTGACTCTGGCCCCAGCAGCCTCTCTGGTTCTGGCACTGCAGCTCCTGTCCAGCAGCCCTTAACTCCAGCACACAGGAGCCTGAATGAGAGATGTGGGACAACAGGCAGCTCTTCCAAATGCTGTTTACTGCACTGACAATGTTACAGCATCCTGGGTGACAGAGCCACGCCTAAAGCTGCCAGCTACAGCTTAAAGGCAAGCCTGAAGCCTCTTTAGTTCTGGTTAAAATGCATTATGTATTTTTCTTTATTGAGCATCTTAATACAAAACAATCAGCATCCTTACCAATACTTCTATCCAATCATAATTACTATCATTACCACATTATGGTCATTACTATCCAACTATATGGGTTAGCATGTTACAGTTATAGCTTAAAGTTGTTTTCCTGTTTTCTTGCACTGGAAAATTCTTAGAGCTTTTTTCTACTTGCTACATAATCATGTTTGTTTGCCTGTGGAATCTTCTGCTTTCCTAGAGACCTATTTCTGCTTGGTAAAAAGATCTTTTTTGTTTGTGGTCAACACATCCTTTGTTCCGACCATAAAACCTCCTTCCAACTTGACTTAACCTTTGCTTTCCTAGCTGTCCAGTAACGACTGGCTCAGCAAACCCTAACTTAAACATCTTTCATTCTTCTACATCAAAACTTGATTCCATCTCTATTCCGCTTTCAGATTCCACATTCAGAGAGCTTTCTGCTAAACCTCCATATCCGTGAAACTCTTCTTGTCAAACTTTCCTCTTTCCCAGCACAGCAGGAATTGTGAGGTGTCGCAGGATGTGGTAGCAAGGCCGAGCCCACTGAGCCCTCCATTAATCCAGATCTCTGCCTTTCCCCACTGACTCATGTGGCTGCAGCATTGAGGTCTGGAATTGCCATCTCGGAGGCGTTTGTCAGAGCGCGTCACACCTCGGTTATGGCCCCTTATCTCCTCTCACTTATTTGGTTTCCCGTGTCCACCGAGCGCTGATTTACGGTGCCTCCCCCGGCCGTGTGGGGCGCTGGGCACGAGCTGTGGTTAAGAATAGCTTTCAAGCTGTCAAGATAATCCTGCCTTCAGCTGAAATGGATCCGCATCGGCTCGAGCCAGGAACCACAAGGGACCTCCTGCGATTTCAGTGGGGTTTCAGCTTTCTCTGCTCCTCCCTCAGGCTGGCCCAGAGCAGGGTGTGTTGGAAAGAGGAGATGACTTTTCAAGGGCCGTCACATCTAGGAGGTGAGGCAGAAGTTACCTGAGCCTCCCCAAAATGCTTTTTTTCCATCCCACCTCTCTCTAAACTCCTGGCCAGCACCACTTGGTGCCTGGCAGAGCGTTGGTGCTGTGTCTGCAGAATGCTCTGGGGCTTTACAGCACCCTGATCACTGTGCTGCTTCTCCTTCCTAATTTTTCCAGACCACCTTTTGCCCCTGCTCTCTGGACAGGCTGCAGTATTTGGGATTGGCAGAGTAAACTTTGCCCTGTGCCAAAAATCCCCCTGGATCCCAGCTGGTGCTGTTCACTCTCACTTGGCACATCCCATCAAGGTCCTGCTGGAGATCCCAGATCTTTCTGAGCTGCCTGGTGTGTGTGGGAATACTCTTTCTCTTCCTTGTGCCAGGGAGAAGCCTTCACTCGTGGCTGGGGGTGTGGTGTGTGCTGGGTGCTCTCCCCTCTGCTTAGGAAATATTTTGCCACACTGTTTTTAGGGTGACCTGTGCCCTCCTGAAAACGTGATCACAGACCAGGGTGTGATCCTGCCACAAGCCCAAAGGTGGTTCACCTCTCTCCCTGGCTTGTTTTTGAGTCCTTTCTCCAACAATTCAGCTGAGGCAGGTGGTCCAGAGCTGGCACTGAGTTAGGGCCACGTGAGCTGCAGGATGCTGGGAAAGGAGGAGGAAGAGGAGGAGGCTGATGAAGCAGCAAAGTGAGCTCTGTGCTGCCCAGCTCTCCTGCCTCACTGGCCAGTGTCACCCTGAGGGGCTCAGCACAGCTCTGTGCTGGGGCACAGCTCTGCAGGAGCACTGGCAGAGCTCTGCCCTTGGGCCAGAAGCTGCTGGCACTCATCTCCCCCCACCAGGAACCTCGGTCCCACTCCTGCCTGGGTCTCCTGGAGCTGCAGGGCGCGTGGGCAGCGTTCCCTCAGCAGGTTTGCAGGCGTGGGGGCTCGTGATGATTTCCAGCATGAGGGGTGTTGGTGCCACTGAGCAGAGTGAGGAGTGCTGCAAGCACAGTTCATCCTCCAGCCACCCACGCTGGGCTGCACCCTCTGCAGGCTGAGCTTTCAGAGAGGGGGGATTTAGTGCACTCTGCAGCTTCCTTCCCCTCCTAGCTGGAAGAGGGCATTCAGCTGAGGTGATCTCTGAGCTCACAAATGTCACTGGGCTCTCAGACAGGTAGCTTAGCCTTGGGAAGGGTGACCTGAAACAGAGACTGGACAGAGCTGGAGAATAAAGGAGATATTTATTAAAAGGCCTTTAAGGATACACCTTGGGCAGGACAGAGCTTGGCCAGGGCTACACCCAAGGTGGACCCAAAATCGTCACAAAATGGACAAATGGTCACAAGGTCTTACATTTTTATAAGTTTTGCTCCATTTGCACCTTGGGGTTGAATTGTCCAATTCCAGCTCCAGACTGTGAGCTCCCATCCTTCTTGTTCCTCCCTCCAGCCACCCTTGTTTGTGCTGTTGGGCTGAAAGTTGTCCTTGGTGTGCAGCAGGACAAGGATTTGTTTTGTGTCCCTGCTGTGTGCAGAGAGCTGAGTGACACTGACTGTGAGCTCAGAGCTGCACCCCTGGGCACCACAGAACCTGAAAAACATGAAAGATAAAATTTCAGGCATCACCACCAACACCAGAACTAAGAGATCCAGGTAGGCCCCTGCTTCCCACAACCCAGCCTGAGGGAAAGGCAGAAAACCAAGATCTTTAAAGCTGAAGATCTCTTAGCTTTTGCCTGGTTCTGAACATCAGGTACGTGGGAAGGAGCTGTGAAGAGCCTTTTACTCTGTGCTCTTTTATTCCAGCCTCAGGCTGAGGTGTCCTGCAGTTCGTGTGGCACCATGGTGGTGTCCTGCAGCTCTTGAGGGTGCTGATGGCAGTGAATGTTCCTGGATGTGGAAGGAGACCATCCGTAGGAAGCTTAAGAGGAGCTGCCTGCTCAGGGAAAACAAATCCAAATGTTTCAGACCACTGAAGGGTGCATTTATGAGAGTGGTTTTCCAGCCCTGTGGTCAGGCTGTGCTGTGAGCCAAGCCAGGCCACATCCACAAGGGCTTGGCCACCCACCCTCAGGACACACGCTTCCATCAGGCTGCGTGTTGTTCCGCTGCCACGGGCTTTCAGAGCTTCCCTGGTTCTTGGAAAGATGCTGTGTTGTGCTAATTAGCGGGAACATTTGGAATTGAGGTCGTTTGCAAGCCCTGCTGCTCGTGCCAGGCCCCATTTCTCTGCTTGATTTAAGGAGGGGGTATTTTCTAAATAACGCCCGCTTCTCCCTGCCTGCAGCAGCCAAAGGCACTGAGGCAGAGTTGCATAACCCAGTGCTGCTGCTTGTGTACATGCTTGAGAAGAAACAGCCACGGAAAAATCCTGTAACATTCCTCGGCTCTCGGTATCAAAGCGTTTCCTGCTGTGCTTTCACCTTTGAATCTTAATCCGACGGCTTTGGAGGAGTGGGGAGAGGGGCTGGGCAAGGCAGGAGAAGACCCTTTCTGCTGAGGGGAGAGTGGGTAAAAGCTGTCACACTGTGTGCCCCAGAGGGGCAGGAGATCCCTGGGTCGGTGACAGGAGGAAATCTCTCCCCTGGGGTGAGCCCCTGGTTGCAGTCAGTGCAGATGTTGCTCCCCTGCTTCCTTGGGGAGCACCCACAGCTCCTCATGTTCACCTCAACCCTCATCCCTGGAGAGGCAGCCCCAAACAGCTTTTAGATCAGAACACATTTCCATGCTAATTTATCCATTACTCCTGTTAATGATGCATTTACCTACTTTTACCTATCCATTATCCTCCTGCCCTATGAACCCCCAGCCCAGGCACAGCTGGAGGGATCAGCTTGTAGTTAAAACCAAGCAATTTTATTTCCTCGTGTGCTCCTGGCTGTGTGACTGATGGTTGGGTTTTCCAGGGGAACAGCAGCACATGGAGACAAAGAGCAGATCTTTTTCCTTTTTCCTGGCCTGGGCTTGTAGGATCCAAAGTGTCAGCGTTTAGGGGAGGTGGGGAGGTGCCCTCTTCCCACCATGGGCACTTCTCGCCCACCTCCTCCTCCTGGGACAGCACATTTTCTGGAAAGATCTGGGCAGGGAAACCTGAGCAGAGCAGGGCTGAGATTTCCCATCCTGCCCTTTGAAGAGGTGCCTTTTCCTGATGGTGTGTGAGAGAGAAAGGGAAGCAGAGTGAATCTTCACAGGGTGGGTACGAGAGTGGAGCACACAGTGTCACCACCCCAGGCTGCACTCTGCCACCAGCAGCCAGCTCCTCCTGCCACCCCCGGGGCAGGTTAAGTGCCCCTCTCCCCTCCTGCACAGCTCTGGCTGGCCAGGAGAGGAAGGAGGGCTCGGTGGTGTTTGGAGGTGTGGCTGGTGCCCAGCACAGAGCCTCTCTGCTCTGGGAAGCTGTGCAGCCTCTCCTAGACCTGAGCCTTGCAAAGGCAGCCATGGGCTTGTCTGAAAGTTTGCCCGTGGCACAGGTTTGATGTGTCTGCCTGCCCTGGGGAGAACAACCTGGTCAGATCAGCAGCAGATCAGCATTTTGTTCTTACTGCTCTGCCTGGTACGAGAGCTCTGAGGTGGCAAAGGACAGCCTGGTGCTGGGGACACTTCCCCTGAAGCAGCAGCGTGAGGTGGCCCTGCCTGTGGGTGCTGTGGATCCTTCAGGGTGGCAAAGGATGGATGCAGAGAGTTCAGGGACATGAAGCACTGTGATGTCTTGGGACCCTCCTCCTCCTCACCCTCAGCTGGCTCAGCAGCCCTTCCAGGGCCATGGGGAGGTGAGGTGTGCCTGCTGCCCACAGGGAGGTCAGACAGGGCCAAAGTGATTCGTGCAGGTCCCTCTCCCTCCCCGGAAAACGTGGACAAATGTGGGACACCATTGTCACTAAGGGTGGCTCTGTCCCAGGAGCTGAAGCAGCCCAGGAAGGAATGAGGCTGTGTCCTGCTCTCTGCCACCCCTGGCACATCTCTGCACAGTGCAAGGGCTGCACAGACGTGTCCAGGGGCCTTCCACCCCCCAAGTTAATCCTCTGAGAGTGACACTGAGCACAGGGTGTGCTCCAGATGGAAACCCTGGCTGACAGAGCATCACCCCACAGCAGCTCCCACACCTGCCGACGCGCCAGGGAATCCACGGCACATCCACAAACCCCACATCCCTGCTGGATTAAGTAGGTGTGAGAAAGGTTCGCTCATGTGCTCCATGCCCAGCTCATGGAGATGTCTCTGAAGTGACATTTTCCCTAAAGCAGACCCCGCTCCTTGGAGAGCAGGGATGGCTGTTTATTGCCTCGTACCTTGAGTGTGACATTTGGACGTTGCCAGCCCTCGCCCCAGAGCAGCACCTTGGCTCAATTGTATGGATTCACTTTATGACTCACCCTGCAACTTGATGCATTGTGTCCAGATAAAAGATACTTTATCCCTATGATAAAAACGGACAAAGATGATGTCAAAATAAAAGAATGTTTTCTCATCCGAATAAAAGTCGGAGCTGCCGTTCTTGGGGTTATTTTGCTTGAAAACCTCCAGAGAAAGCAAGACTTTGAGTTTTTACCATTTATAGTTCGTTTCAGAAAATTCAGCATGCAAAGTTTGCTATCTGCCTTCCTCCCCTGGTTTGGAGAGGAGAGTCTCTGTGCTGGTTGCCTGGGACCCTGCTCTTACCCCTGGGGGAATGTGATGGATGGACCCAAACCCCAGGGACACTCCTTGGGCAGGGAGGGGCTGCTCTGTGCTCACAGCCTCCTGCCAGGACAGCTGTCCCACGTGTGGGCACCTGAGGGACCTGCAGTCACTTTCCAAGGTTTTATCCCACTAATAAGAAATGTCCCTGCCCATGCCACCACCACCAGCCTGGGCATTCCTGCAGTGGGATCATGGCCAAGCACCAGGGCAGCCTGAGGGACGTGGAGAGCCCAAGCCCTGGGGGAGCTGTGTCTTCCTGGCTGTGTTTCACTGAGTAGGGGTTTAATTTTAGCAAACAATGCCAATTAGAGAGGGATTGTTCGATGGCTGTGTCTCAATGGAGAGCAGGAGCTGCTGGCAGGGCTCTGAAGGACCCCATCTGTGGAGGGACCCTCTTGGGACAGGGGAGGGGACAGCTGAGCTCTGCTCTGTGGCTGCTTCAGCTTCTGCTGCTCCTGCTGCTTGAGGTCACCATGCCTGCTCCTGGAGCTGCAGGGACAGGGCTCACTGAGTGTCACTGTGGTTTCCTGGTGGGGCAGTGTCCTCTGGAGGCACTCAGCCTAGAATTCACAGATTTTACAGAATCACAGAATTCACAGATTTTACAGAATCACCAGGTTGGAAGAGACCTCCAAGATCATCGAGTCCAACCCAGCCCAAACACCTCAAATAAACCACAGCACCCAGTGCCACATCCAGGCTTTTTTAAACACATCCAGGGATGGTGACTGCACCACCTCCCCGGGCAGGCCATTCCAGTCCTTTATCACTCTTTCAATAAAAAACTTTTCCCTGATATCCAGCCTGTATTTCCCTTGGTGCAGCTTGAGGCTGTGTCCTCTGGTTCTGTCAGTGCTGCCTGGAGAAAGAGCCCAAGCCCAGCTGAGCACAGGCACCTTTCAGGGAGCTGTGGGGAGTGATGAGGGCACCCCTGAGTCTCCTTTTCTCCAGGCTGAACAAGCCCAGCTCCCTCAGCCGTTCCTCACAGGGTTTGTGTTCCCAGCCCCTCACCAACCTCGTTGCCCTAACCCTAAAAGCTGTAGCTGCCTTCACTCCCAGGTCTCAGAAGAGTCTGTGCCTCTGTCCACCCACATTTGCTGCACTGGGGAGGGTTTTTGTGTGGCTGAAGGGCCAGACAGGGGTGGGCAGATCCCCTTGCTCTACAGCAGGGGACTGCAGCAGCAGGACTGGCAAAATGCAGAAGAAACAAGCACGGGTAGGAATCATCTATGCGGCCACCCTTTGTCAATTCTCATTTCAGAGGTGAATTGATCCCATTGCTTCAGTTAAATTGTTCTTACAAATGCAATTAAATGTTTTCATGGCTCACCCACGCCCTGAGTGAATGCAACCATCAGACTGTGCCAAGGGAAAATGTTCCGTGGGATCCTTAGGGTGAAAGTTCCAATCTTGGGGTACCCACAGTTTGGTATTTCACTGGCTGCAAAGACAAAGTTCAAGCCTTTTACCAAAATCAATAAATTCGTGACATTCAGCCTGATTGTGTCCTGCAGAGAGTGCCCCGGAGACAGTGTGGAGATAAAGGTGGTAGGACTGATGTTACTGAGGAGCCCTCAGTGAAGGTGACATCTTCTGAATGTGTCAGGACACTGGGCCCATGCTGAGGGCAAGCAGGCCGTCACTCTTGGTGGCCAAAGGAATTTCAATCCCACTGCTCCCTGTGATCCGTGCTCAGCCTGCAGTTAATTTGCCAATGAAACAACTTGTAAAAAAGGTGAGGAGAGACCACGAGAGGGAAAGGAACAGAATCACAGAGACGTTGAACTGCCTCATTTTGGAAATGAAAGAGCCTGTTGGCAGTGGCCGAGCTCCACATGCTGAGCTGGAATCGCAGCCCAGGGAAAAAGGGAATGGATTAAACAGAACAAGAACTGAGGGACTCTAAATGCTGTCTTCAACATTTCAGTAGGGGCCTCATAAATCTAGACAATTATGAGATGCACTTAGACAAGCCCAACACTGTTCTGTTGGGGCAGGAGGGCGATGCTTTGGGAACAAAGAGTTTCCAAGGAGCTCTGGCATGAGGACATCCCAGAGCAATGTGACCTGTGTGACTCTTTAGTACCTGGGAGGGGAAGGCTGGATGAATGGAGCGGGCTGGAAACACCACGTCCATTAACTCCTGCAACACAGGGCAAGACAAATGTTCCTTGGCGTCAGCCTCTCTCCTTTTTTGGATGCTCTGAATCCTGAGTAGCCCATCCTGGAGTCCCTTCTGGGTGTTGAGGTGACTTGTGAGAGGAGGCTCAGGGCTCTCCAGGCAGCTGAGCTCATGCTCTCTGTGCTGGCTGATTTTCCACCACACTGCACGGGCTCTGCAGGAGGAGCAGTGCCTGCCTGCCTTGCCCTGTTGTTCAGGAGCCTTTACAGCAAAAAAATCTAGAAAAAACACATTTTAACATCCAGTTCTGTGTGCTTTTCCCCCCAGATTGCAGCAAAAAGATCCCTCAGTGTGTCAGAGCACTGATGTGAGATGTGGCTCCGTGGCAGGGGCTCACCATGAAGAGCTGGCTGGGGTGGGAGGGTTTTCCTGTGTGTGGTGGCTCCAGGACAGAGTGGTCTGTGTGGGACACCAGTGTTTGGGGAGCCTGACCCTACACCTGCACCAGGGAGGGGAGCACAGCCCACCAGGATGGGGCCCTACCCCACCCCAGGAATGCTGTGCTTTTTCCCCATGATCCCTCCCAGCCTCAGCACTGCCCGTGGTGTCTCCTCACATGGAGGTGAAGGTTTGGCACTTCTCACACATGCTGGGATGTGAGAAGTGCCCCAGGAATGTGGGCAGGGGGAGGCTCTGGACACTGAGGTGCTCAGACTGGCATCATGGAAAGCTCTGCTGTGGGGGTACAGCGGGGTGGGCAGTCACCAGAGAGCACCATCGCTCCCAGTGAGCAGGGGAAGGGGTGAGCTGTGCCCTGTGTTGGCTCCTGCAGTGCCACTGGGTGGAATGGGCAGAGAGGAGAGTGCTGGCAGAGCACGGACTGCTCATCCCAGGCTCCACACAGAGCCCAAGCCCTGCCCTGCAGCACTGAGAGCGCCCACAGCAGGCACAGCACAGACCCCTGAGGGTGAGGATGGGTTTGCCACCTCCTCCTGCCCCTGTGAGCTCACTGTTCTTGGCATCTCTTGTGCTGAGCACCTCCCCAGTGAGGGCCAGACACTGCCCAGCTCAGCTCTGGGATGCTCTGGATGAGTGTGAATGCCCAGAGCTTCCCCATTCCCAGCCTTGTCAGCAGGCAGAGAGCATAAAGGAAAAGCTCAGTGGGCACTCGCTGGGAGGAGAGCGTTCCCTGCTTCCCTTCTGGGGGAAGGTGAATGAGCCAGCCACAGCAGAGGCCATTCATAACGTGGATGTGGGCCAGGGGCACCTCATGGGGTCACGGTGGCCTGTCTGACCCCAGCCCAGGCTGGGCACGGTGGCAGGCACAGCCCTTGGCCAGGACCTGCTGGCATGCATCCTTCTCACACCCCTGCTCCAAGAGCAAATCCAGAGGTATTTTATCCTCTGTACATTTGTTTAAGGAAGTTTAAAAGCAAATTTGGCCCCTGCCTTTGAATCCTCGCTCCTATAAATTCAAACACCTTGGACAGAGCATGTCTGTGCAGTCTTACATGTGACATTTAGCTAAAACCACTTACAAACAACTTGCATTACAAGTTTATTCATTCCCCGCAGAATGTTGGCTCCGCTGAGCGTCTCACGAGCCATCTGCTGTGGGCGAGCTGCTTATCTTTGCTATCAGCGCCCTCTTCTAAATATTATGACCAAACAGAATTCCAAGAACAACATCCATCCCGCTGCACTGCAAATGCGCAAAGCCGATAAACTGTTTATGTCTTACCAGCTAAATAAGTTGGGTTTATCTGCAAGGCTTTGCAAAGGAAAAGTCCCTTGGGGTGCTGGGGGAGAATTGCTTTGCACAGGTGGTGCTGTGGGATGGGGAGGTCATCGGGGCCTGCCACCCCTGCCTGAGCCAGCCCGTGGTGACACAGGGATGGGGGCCCACCAAGGCCAGCTGGTCCTTCCCCAAAAGTGAAGCCAGAGCTGTGGTGCAGCAATGGTTCAGCTCCCTGCCCAAACCCAGGGCAGCCGGGGCTGGGCTGAGCCACCTGCAGTGGGGGAATCTCAGATCCCAGGCCTGATAGCCTCCCAAGATTGCAGATAAAGTCCTTTCCCAAGCCGCCAGTGCCAGAAGAGAGAAGCAGGATGCGTTGGTTTCTTTATCAAGGTTATTTATTTTTTCTTATCTGCCTACATTCCTTTTTCACCCAGCGTGGATGCTGCCTACACCGCTGTCCGAGGGCAGTGATTATCTCTTATATTAATTGTTACATGCAGCTTGTTTATAGTATTATACCAACACCCATCACCTTTATTGAACAGTGCACCTTCACACTAAACCAATCCAAAAATGCCACCACCTCACCAGAAGATGGAGGAGAAGAAGAAGAAGAAGAAGAAGAAGAAGAAGAAGAAGAAGAAGAAGAAGAAGAAGAAGAAGGAGGAGGACAGGGACACACCCAAATCCCTCCATCTTGTCTCCTTGAGCCTCCTTTGTGAACCCCCAAAATCCCACATTATCACCCAGTGATAACTACTATCCTAATCACACTTTTGTGACTTGTAATTCTTCATATAACGTTGGCAATCGCTCCCAAGGGGTAAAATCAAAGGCACTGCTGTTTCTGTCACTGTGCCAGGGTTTCAGGACCCCCTCCTGGGGTCTTGGACCACCCAGGGCAGCTGGAGAGGTGATCTGGGTTCCAACAGGGGAAGAGCTCCCATGCCTGATTCCTGGGATGTCAGCCTCTTCCTGCTGCTCCTGTGGCTCTCCTGCCCACACCTGGCCCTGCAGCTCCGTGGTGCCCTGCTGGGTCACCTTGTGAGCCTGGGAGGAGCAGTGCAACCTCCCTGCAGGGCCAGCAGCAGGGCCAGCTCACCCTGGCGCCTGGGACGGTGCCCAGAGCCCTAACCCCAGTGCCCCAGCATAAATTATCTAAAGCCTTGTGAAATCAACCCAAAGTGTCCCGGCCCTTCCCAGCCCAAATTGGGTATCCCAGGCTGTGTTTATTCTTCCACGCTGGGTTCTGCTCGTTGCTTTTTGGTGTCAAGAAACCTTGGGACAAGGCCATGAGCAGAGGTCAGTGTGGGTTGGCGCGGCAGACCCCGGCCGGCCCGGCAGATGGAGAGCATTTATTTTCCCTGGGGGACTTCAGATTTAAGGACATTTTGTCTGCTGGCTGCCAGCAAGCACATCTCACAGCTCCAGAGGGTTCCTGCTGGCCCCAGCTGCCCTCTCCAAGAGCCAGCCCAGCAGGGTGGGGCACGGACAGCCAGGCTGGCCGCAGCTCCTGTGGTGACCCCGGGGGCTGGGAGCAGGGAGAAGAGGGTCTGTGGCACTGAACAGCAGCAGATGTGCCCACTGCCAGCTGCTGTGTGACATTTTAGGGGTGTGGGGAGTGAGGAGCTGTGGCTGGGGTGGGGAGGGGGTGGCCTCAATAAACCCCAGGGTAAAGGCAGCTCAGCCTGGCGGGAGGAAGAGGAGCAGGAGTGGGGAGCTGGGATTTTATCAGGGAGCCTGAAGCAGAGCAGGTGGCTCTGGGGCAGAGCAGGGCTGTGAATGTGTCTGTGGGTGGGTCAGGGCTCAGCCAAGGTGCCAGCGCTGCTTCTCTGCACCAGCAGAGTGTTCCTTTTGCCAATGCTTGCAGAGGATCAAAACCCTTGCAGAGGTGCAGACAGGGCAGCTGCAGGGAGCCAGACTGGGTCCTGTGGCTCATCCAGAGAAGATTCATCATCCAGCAGCTGAAAATTGTCCTCCAGGTGGATGCAGGGCTGCAGGTGGTGCCATTGGGAACAGAGCAAATCCAGAGGTGAGGAGGTGGAGTGAATGCAAGTGGGTGTGGAGGAAGGGCTGCTGCACCACAGGCTGGTGGAGAGTGTGAGAGACCCTGGCACTTGGTGGCACTTGTGACACTTGCAGGCAAAGCTTGTGACCACGAGGTTTTGTTCCTGTGTGTGCCCAGGGTGGGGGCAGCAGGGCCAGGCACAACTCCAGAACCCCCTGGATTTGCCACCAGCCTCCACCTCTGCCCTGCTCAGCTCTGCCCAGGGCTGTGAGGACACAGAGCAGAGAGATGTCACTGCCTCCTCTCACAGCTGTGAGCATGGAAACTAAACCAGGCTGCAGCTACAGGAACCCCAGGTGTCCTGGGCTCATCCTTCCTTTTTCTTTCATGCTTTCCTGCTTTGGCACAGCACTGTTCATTTTTGGAAGGAAATTGAAGGGAAGTGGGGACAGTAGCAAATTTTTTTTGTGCTGGTACCCAGCCATGAGGAGAATTACTGTCCCTGTGGCACAGAGGGATGAGGAAGGATAAAGCCAGAAGGACAACTGAGAGAAAAACTGCACAAATTTCAGGTGTGCCAGGGCTGGGGAAGAGCAGCTCTGTGAGCTCTGAGGTGGGACTGGGTTCTTCTGGGGTGTCCAGGCCTCTCTGCCAGCACAGTCACTGCTGGTGGCACTTTGGGGTCATCGTTGCATTCTGCCACCCCTCACTGAGGCCAAGTTCCCCTGATCACTTCTCAGTAACTCTGCAGGGACTCTGGCCATGCAGTGTCCACCTGGAGCTTCCCTGGAGGCAACAAGTCATCCCCAACCCACCTGCACTCACCCTGCCGTGCCCAGACCCTCTGAAAACTCCTTCCCCAGGGAAAAATCTGTCCTTTCCCAGGCTCCCTGCCCTCAGGGTGGAGATGTTTCCCAAAGCAGACCTCCAGCACACAAAGGCACTCCTTGTCCTGGAGGTTCAGCCTGGCTCCCAGCCCCATCGCTCTGCATATCTTGTATACATGAAGCAACCCCTTTGCATAAAGATAGGGAGTTTATGAGGAGACACTGGAGCTTAGGAGCTGTCAGGGGTGGAAGTCAATCCTGTTTCTGACACGCAAAGAGCCTTTTATAGGCTGGAATGGGCACCCTACCCGGGGCGGGCGCCTCTCCCTGGAGCTCCCTCGCCCCTTCCCAGGCACCAGCCTGACTCTGCCTCTGCCCTGGGTCCAGTCCCCATCCCTTGCCGTGAGAGATAACGCCACAAATCTAAGGAATCTCTCCAGCTGAGCTCATTTAAACACACCCACAGGCAGGCTGTGCTCCCCCAGGCTCTGCTTCTCCCCAACACGCTGATTAACCCTTGTCTCCCCTCCTGGAAGCTCGAGGAGGTGACAGGAGCCTCTGAGCTGCAGGGACATTGACCCTCTGCCTGCTCTTCCCTGAAACTCCAGGAGTGCAGGAGCAGCTCCTCTGTCTGGGCTCCTCTCAGACCTCTCAGGGCTTTCACATTCCCTTGGCTGCTCAAAAAAGCTCCAAAGAGCCAAATATTGGGCATTTTTCTGCCACATCCTCTCCCCAGCCTCTCAGCCACTCTTACCACAAGCAATATTTTGTGGTTTTCCATGACTTCTGTCTGTCTGAGGGGTTTTTACATCTCTGAGGTCTCTTGTCCTGGTGTCATTCCCTTCAGCTGTGCTGCATCCTTGCACAATGCAGGTGTCCCTCCTTTTCCATCCCCTTCCTGTTCTGGCCTTGCTATGAAATATTAACAAGTGACTTTTTATGAATTGTGTGGTCAGAAGATTCCTTTCCTGGCCTGTGTCCACGCCTCCTCCCAGGGAACACCTGGGGTTTCTCTGTCTCTGCAGAAGCACTGGCCATGATTTTCAGCGGTGAATCCCATCCAGGGGCAGTTTGGAGCTGTCAGGCCCAGGGTCCTGAGCTCAGCTCTCCCTCTGGATCCAGCTGCCCCAGCTCCTGACTGCTGCAGATGATCTGTCACCTCTTCCCAGCTGCTGGGAGGTGGGAGCAGCTTCCAGGCATGTCCTCCAAGCCCTGGGAAAGAGACATCCATAAATAGGAACTTCCGAAATCTGAAAAGTGAGAGAATGACCACAAAAGAAGAGTCGTAACTTGTTTTCAGGGCTATTTTGAAGGAAGGTGAATTCTAGCAGTGTTTAAAGCTTCAGCTGGAGTTGCAGGTCCCCTGGAGCTGCAGGTCCCCTGTCCCTGGCTGTCTGGCTGTCCCTGCCCTCTGCTCGGCACGTGCCATGTCCCACCCTGACTCCCTGGAAGCACGCTGCCCTCCAGGATGATTCCTGCATGGGTGCAGCATCCCAAGGGAACCTTAGGGACAGAGGTCAGTGACCGTGTGTCACCCTGAACTCCTTTGCTGAGGAGCAGAGGAGACTCTGCGAGCTAAAAAACCTCCTGCCAAAACTCCAGGCAGAGCTTGGAGCTCCAACTCCGCTCCTGGGGGACAGAGCCCCGCGAGCGCTGTGCCGTGGGCGGTGGGAGACTCCAGCAGAGCCGGAGACACGTCACTGGGAATCTCACTCATTTGTAGCTCATTCCAGTTGCACAGCTGTCTCCTTTAAACAAAGTTTACTCAGTGTTACTCAACGCTCCAGCCGTGCCTGTGCCAGCAGAGGAGAATGTTCAGCTGCGGCGTGTGCGACCGCTACCCACCGAGCCGCTTGGGGGATGCTGATCCCACAGGGCTTGGCCGGGGATGGGGTTTGGAGCTCCAGGGAGCTGTTGGGGACTTGGGCCCAGCTCTCCTGTAAAGGTTCAGGCTTCTTTTCTGCTCTGTCAGGATGAATAACGCTCGGGAAACGCTAAGTTTGAGTTCGGTTTTGGTTATTTATTTTATCTTATCTATTTACAGTATTTAGTGTCTTATGAGGTGTGAGCTCTTACAAGTTAGAGAAACGAGGTAAAATGGTGTCCTTCTAACTCTTACTAAGGCTATTTAAGAGATAATTACTTAATACAAAGGTGACACCTGTATTATTTATACTTTTGACTTAATAATGGCTACTCAAGGCCTGCAATGCCAATTAGAAAGAAACAATTTCTCTATTGTTTTCACCCAATTAGAGAAAAATTCTATCTACCTTTTCACCCAATTAGAGTAAAACACCCAAATCTGTGAAGAAGAAGGAAGAAGACGGTGAAGAAGATGAGCTCAAACAATGCCCTGCATCAGGCATCTTGCCTTAAATACATTATTATATACTAAAACTTTAAATCTAGGTTTTCACTCTGTGACATCACACAACACCACTCAAATCACACATCTACAATTTCTGTGTCATCGCACAATCTCAGGAGCCTGTTTAAGGCTTCAAGTCAAACGCTGTGCTTTTCTGAGGGTCAGCACCACGCAGCTGGGAAAGCCTGAAATTTTCAGCTTCCAGGGTTCTAACACTCTCCCACCACCACTGACACCCACCAGAGAGAGGGCTGACCAGACCAGCTTGTCCTGGGCTTTCCGCAGAGACTCCTCCTCACCCCAGCCAGTCCCTTTATTCCAGTCCTGCTCGCATCCTTTTGTTCTTGCTCACCATGCCTGGCAAGGCTGGGTGCTGCCCTGGTGGTGCTGAGAGGGGACCAGGAGGGGACAGAGCTGTCCTGAGCCCTGCAGGCTGCAGTCCTGAGCTCTCAGGGGTGCCTTGCTCCATGTCCCATGGCAGCTCCCAGTGTCACAGAATCACAGAATCACAGAATCACAGAATCACAGAATCACAGAATCACAGAATTTCCAGGTTGGAAGAGACTTCCAAGATCATCGAGTCCAACCCATGCTCCAACACCTCAACTAGACCATGGTGTGCCACATCCAGTCTTTTTTTAAACACATCCAGGGATGGTGACTCCACCACCTCCCTGGGCAGGCTATTCCAGTGCTTTATCACTCTTTCTGTGAAAAACTTTTTCCTGATATCTAACCTATATTTCCCTTGGTGCAGCTTGAGGCTGTGTCCTCTCCTTCTGTCCATTGTTGCCTGGAGAAAGAGCCCAACCCCAGCTGACTACAACCACCCTTCAGGGAGTTGTAGAGAGTGATAAGGTCACTTATCAGGGCACAATGTGCAGCCAGGCTGTCCCCTGCCCACTGGGCTGGTGACATGCAGGAGTACCAGGGTCCATGCATGGGCAGTGATGCTTTGCAGTTCACTTCCTCATTTTTACCATTTTTCACGGGGTTTGACACAGGTGGCAGCACCCTTGGGTGTCGCCATAAAGATCTGTGCATGCACGTGCCCGATGATAAACATACAGATGTGAACGTGAGGGAAAATGTAAATATATACAATAGTTTTCCACAATTAAGGGATGTTTTAGAGCAGAAAAATTTCCATTTTTGGCGTAGGAACATCAATTTTATAAATAAAAAGATTTAAATAAACATTAGCATGGGCTACATCAGCACACACACACACACACACACTCACTCACTGACTCTCACAAGTGCACTTTAAATAGGCTCCCACACTGTAATTTTAAATAGTAGAAAACAAATGAATTCTCCAAATATTGTTTAAACTGGCACGGGGGGTTATGATGTCATTTCTGAAATAATCACAAACTTGTTTTCCTGTAATGAATATGATTGCTTTCCCCCTTAACAGTTTGTTAGGGCTCTGGGTGTGTGCGAGGCCAGGGCTGTGGCTGCCTTTGATGGCTGCAGGTTCCATCCTCACACTCCTCTCCAGTTGGATTTTCTCATCATTTTTCTCCTGAGAAATGAGGCTCAATCCCCAGTTTGGCAGCTCTGCAGCCTTGGTGGGACTCTGCTGGCTCCAACCCTGCCTTTGGTGGAGGCAGGAGCAGGAGGGGTGGAGGTGCAGAGGGAGCTGGGCTTGTGCTCCCTGTACCCTCAGCCAGGTGAGGAGGAGCCCAGCCCAGCCTGTGTCACCTCCCTGAGTCCAGGTGTCACCAGCCAGGTGTCCTGGGGGAGCATCCCCACAGCTCAGGGGGCCCAAGGGNAGAGAAACGAGGTAAAATGGTGTCCTTCTAACTCTTAATAAGGCTATTTAAGAGATAATTACTTAATACAAAGGTGACACCTGTATTATTTATACTTTTGACTTAATAATGGCTACTCAAGGCCTGCAATGCCAATTAGAAAGAAACAATTTCTCTATTGTTTTCACCCAATTAGAGAAAAATTCTATCTACCTTTTCACCCAATTAGAGTAAAACACCCAAATCTGTGAAGAAGAAGGAAGAAGACGGTGAAGAAGATGAGCTCAAACAATGCCCTGCATCATCCATCTTGCCTTAAATACATTATTATATACTAAAACTTTAAATCTAGGTTTTCACTCTGTGACATCACACAACACCACTCAAATCACACATCTACAACTTCTGTGTCATCACACGATCTCAGGAGCCTGTTTAAGGCTTCAAGTCAAATGCTGTGCTTTTCTGAGGGTCAGCACCACTCAGCTGGGAAAACCTGAAATTTTCAGCTTCTAGGGTTCTAACAATCTCCCACCACCACTGACACCCACCAGAGAGAGGGCTGACCAGACCAGCTTGTCCTGGGCTTTCCACAGAGACTCCTCCTCACCCCAGCCAGTCCCTTTATTCCAGTCCTGCTCGCATCCTTTTGTTCTTGCTCACCATGCTCAAGGCTGGGTGCTGCCCTGGTGGTGCTGAGAGGGGACCAGGAGGGGACAGAGCTGTCCTGAGCCCTGCAGGCTGCAGTCCTGAGCTCTCAGGGGTGCCTTGCTCCATGTCCCATGGCAGCTCCCAGTGTCACAGAATCACAGAATCACAGAATCACAGAATCACAGAATTTCCAGGTTGGAAGAGACTTCCAAGATCATCGAGTCCAACCCATGCTCCAACACCTCAACTAGACCATGGTGTGCCACATCCAGTCTTTTTTTAAACACATCCAGGGATGGTGACTCCACCACCTCCCTGGGCAGGCTATTCCAGTGCTTTATCACTCTGTCTGTGAAAAACTTCTTCCTGATATCTAACCGATACTTCCCTTGGCACAGCTTGAGGCTGTGTCCTCTCCTTCTGTCCATTGTTGCCTGGAGAAAGAGCCCAACCCCAGCTGACTACAACCACCCTTCAGGGAGTTGTAGAGAGTGATAAGGTCACTTATCAGGGCACAATGTGCAGCCAGGCTGTCCCCTGCCCACTGGGCTGGTGACATGCAGGAGTACCAGGGTCCATGCATGGGCAGTGATGCTTTGCAGTTCACTTCCTCATTTTTACCATTTTTCACGGGGTTTGACACAGGTGGCAGCACCCTTGGGTGTCGCCATAAAGATCTGTGCATGCACGTGCCCGATGATAAACATACAGATGTGAACGTGAGGGAAAATGTAAATATATACAATAGTTTTCCACAATTAAGGGATGTTTTAGAGCAGAAAAATTTCCATTTTTGGCGTAGGAACATCAATTTTATAAATAAAAAGATTTAAATAAACATTAGCATGGGCTACATCAGCACACACACACACACACACACTCACTCACTGACTCTCACAAGTGCACTTTAAATAGGCTCCCACACTGTAATTTTAAATAGTAGAAAACAAATGAATTCTCCAAATATTGTTTAAACTGGCACGGGGGGTTATGATGTCATTTCTGAAATAATCACAAACTTGTTTTCCTGTAATGAATATGATTGCTTTCCCCCTTAACAGTTTGTTAGGGCTCTGGGTGTGTGCGAGGCCAGGGCTGTGGCTGCCTTTGATGGCTGCAGGTTCCATCCTCACACTCCTCTCCAGTTGGATTTTCTCATCATTTTTCTCCTGGGAAATGAGGCTCAATCCTCAGTTTGGCAGCTCTGCAGCCTTGGTGGGACTCTGCTGGCTCCAACCCTGCCTTTGGTGGAGGCAGGAGCAGGAGGGGTGGAGGTGCAGAGGGAGCTGGGCTTGTGCTCCCTGTACCCTCAGCCAGGTGAGGAGGAGCCCAGCCCAGCCTGTGTCACCTCCCTGAGTCCAGGTGTCACCAGCCAGGTGTCCTGGGGGAGCATCCCCACAGCTCAGGGGGCCCAAGGGATGCTCTGACACCTCTGCTGGGGGGAGAGGTGCAGCCCCTTCCCCGAGGGCAGATAAAGACAGAGATGGGATATTGGGCAGGAATTCTTCCCTGTGAGGGTGGGCAGGCCCTGGCACAGGGTGCCCAGAGCAGCTGTGGCTGCCCCTGGATCCCTGGAAGTGTCCAAGGCCAGGTTGGATGGGGCTTGGAGCAGCCTGGGACAGTGGAAGTTGTCCCTGCCCATGGCAGGGGTGGGACTGGATGAGCTTTGAGGTCCCTTCGACCCCAAACCACTCTGGGTCTCTCCCAGGCGCTCATCATCAGATTTTCACCTGTGGGTGCAGATGAGCCCCACCCCTGGGTGCCCTGCTGGGACAGCAGCGGTGTCCCTGCACCTCCTGGAGCTGGGAGTGACCGTGGCACTGACCTGGAGGCTCCCTGCAGCCCCAGGGACTGGGATGTCCCACTGTGACATGAAATGAACACACACCACATGTTCAGTCACCCA
Organism: Hippolais icterina; assembly: GCA_013400075.1. Taxonomy (NCBI): domain Eukaryota; kingdom Metazoa; phylum Chordata; class Aves; order Passeriformes; family Sylviidae; genus Hippolais; species Hippolais icterina. Next base: position 22,785 of record VWYN01025622.1, read on the forward strand.
AGAGAGCTTTATTTACAGTTTTTCAGAATTTATAGATTCTCTAAAGTGAGAGTGGATTGGAGGGTGACATCCCTCCTTTGAACCACACTGGCCAGGTGAACAGGCTGTCAATTTTCTCCTCCTCCAAGAAGGAATGTGGAAAACACAAAATGTTTTGGTAAAAAGTGTGGGAACTCTTGACTGTGAGATTGTAAACATCAGAAGGCTTCGAAAACCAAAGTGACACTGGGACATGCCACAACCCATGTGATCTTTTACCCCATCCCTGGAAGTTTCCAAGGCCAGGTTGGACAGGGCTTGGAGAGCTCTGGGATAGTGGAAGGTGGCCCTGCCCTGGCAGGGAGGGGTGGAATGAGATTGAGATGAGATGAGATGAGATGAGATGAGATGAGATGAGATGAGATGAGATGATGAGATGAGATAGATGAGATGAGATGAGATGAGATGAGATGAGATGAGATGAGATGATGAGATGAGATGATGAGATGAGATGAGATGAGATGAGATGAGATGAGATGAGCTTTGAAGTCCCTTCCAACCCAGACCACTCTGTGATTCCATGACAATTCCATGATTTCCCTGTCTCCCAGTGCATCTCCAGGGCCGGGTGCTCCTGCCCTGCCTCCTCTCCTGCTGGCCTGCCCAGCCCTGAGTGAGCAGGGCGGCTCCTGCAGCTCCCTCCATTCACACCAGCACCAGGACACGGTGTTTCTGAATGGCTTAGAATAATATTTGGGAAAATCCATCTTAAGTATATTAGTGCACTAAGCCTTTAAGTCTTCACAAGGGCCTTAATTCCAAGGACGCTGGTGCACGCCTGTGCCAAGGATTTTGTGAGGCAGTGACACGGAGGCTGGCGGGTTTGCTCCACGCCCCATCCTGCAGCCTCCAAAATGGTTAACAAATGTCTTACTGCTGGAAATCTGTTTCTGCTTAGCTGGGAAGCAGTGGGGTTCTGAACCCTGCTTTGTAGCACCCTGCTGGCAGCTTTTGTCATTCCCAGGCTTGGCATATTATTGGAACTATTAAATGATGTTGCATTGCCTCATTGTATTTAGATTTTAAACATATTTGTAAGGCTTTGGAAAAAAAAAAAATAAAATTGTTCTCATTATTAAAGCAATGTACCAAATACCTTCTAGTAAATAATCTGTCCCAGAAGTGCTCTGCTCACCCAGAGTGGGTTGGGGAGCAATAAAGCAGCAAAAGGGAAGGGAAAAAAAAATAGTCTGGATGTTCGAGGGATGTAGAGGCAGGAGGAATGAGAAGTGGGAAAGCACGGGGTGATGCAGCTGCTCTCCCTGTGAGCTTCTGCTGGCAGGGCAGCACTCCCCAGCCCGGGGCCCAGGCAGGGAGAGGATGGCAGCAGTGACACTGGTGACACTGCCTGGGGCCGGTGGCAGGCAGGTTTGGCACACGGAGCTCAGGGGTCCCTGCAGGCTGCAGGGGAGGCTGCAGGGAACTCAGCACTGCTGCCTTTGATCCTCAGTCCCCTGTCCCAACAGGGCAGAAATCAGCAGTGAAACCTTTGGTTCCACGGGCTACCAGGCTGCCTGAAACCAGGAGTCAGTGCCAGCCTGCTGCCCACCTGAACATGTCTCCAGGGAGATGGAAGTGGAGATGGAGATAGATGGAGATGGACAGGGACATGGAGGTGGAGATGAGATAGAGGTGAGATGAGATGGAGAAGATGGAGATGGAGATGGAGATGGATGGAGATGGAGATGATGGAGATGGAGATGGAGATTGACATGGACATGGACAGCACGAGGGACATGGACATGGAGGTGGAGGTGGAGATGAGATAGAGATGGAGATGAGATGGAGAAGATGGAGATGGAGATGGATGGAGATGGAGATAGAGATGAGATGGAGATGGAGATGGAGATGAGATGGAGAAGATGGAGATGGAGATGGAGATAGAGATGGAGATGGAGATGGAGATAGATGGAGATGGAGATGGAGATGGAGATTGACATGGACATAGACATGGACATGGACATGATGGAGATGGAGATGGAGATGGAGATGGAGACACCCGTGCTTGGCCAGCTCAGCCAGGCCATTCTGGCAAGCTTCCCCTGCCACTGTCACCACCTGCTTTACTCTTGTAGAGGTTTCTCCACAGTCTGCCTGATTCCCTGAGCTTACACCTGCTGGTGAGTGTTTATCTCCATCCACCTCAGCAGAGCAGACCCCCTGTGCAGAGTTCAGAGTTCAGCCCCTGTGCCAGTGTCCCCAGGCTCCAGCACTGCCACGGCACCGCTGTCCCCAGCCAGCAGCACTTGAGCAGCACCAGGAGTTTGAGTGACAGCACAGCCTGGGCCAAGGATGTGTTAGGTCAACCTTCTAGAAGCTGGGAAAGCACCAGAAAGCAAACAAAACCAAAACAACAACAGCACAACAACAAAAAAAAAAGCCAGGAAGGAGGGAAAATAGCTGCGATGCTGTTGTGATGTCTGTGCATGAGTATTTTTGTGGGGAAGGAATGCAGATGCATTTTTGCTGGGTTACAGCACAGCTCTCCACAGCCCAGCAGTGATGCACTGTAAACAGACCATGCTAAAACACATAGTTCTCTCCAGATCTTTCTGCAGCGTTTGCTCGAAATAGTTATTTTGTAATCGGCGTTTTATTTGCTTTGCAGAGTCCCTAAATAGTATGAGCCCGAGCTCAGGAACATGCATGTTCTGGCATTTATTTTGAAGTTTGGTTTTTTTGCACTTTGTTTTGCAAACATTGTGCCAGGGTGACACTCCCAGCCGGGGTCCCTGATGTCCTGCAGGCCCCCAGAGCAGCCCCCTCCCCACAAAACCATCTCCCCCCACCCACAGGGGAAGGCAGGAGCAGAGCTGGGGTCTCTGTGCTGTGTAACCAGCAAAGAAAGCTTCTCCAGGCAGATTTTTCCTCCTCCAGCGAACAGGAAAGGAACAGAGGATGAGAAAAGCAGGCACATTAAAGCTCAAACTCTTTGGAGTTGTTTCATAAACCATCAGGCCGTGTGAGGAGGCAAAGCCAAATTCCTGCCCCAGAGCAGCCCCACTGCACCTGATGCCCAGAGAAGGCAGCCAAGGGCATTTCCCCCTCGATTATTCTGGAGGAAATGGAATTTGCATCCAAGTCCAGGAGATTTGGTTCTGGACACAGCAGCTACAGGTGAACAGGACAGCCAGTGCCAGGCAGCTGGAGAAGCTCTGGAATTTCCCTCTCAGGCCTGGGGAGAGGGACCAGGATGGAGCCATGGGGAGGGGGTGACAGCCCCGAGGTCTGGAGAACGAAACCCCCTGTCTGCTCCTCCGTGCTGGCTGTGGATGCCAGGCCAGAGGGATTTTTATTGGAGGGACCAGGTCTGGTCAGCACTGCCTGTCACTGGCTGGAGGTGGGACAGGGCCAGAGGGAGCCCCTGTGTCAGTGCTGAGGCTCCCAGCACAGAGATGTGGACATCACCCAAGCTCTCCTGCCTTCCTGGGGCACAGGAAAGTCAGTTCTGTGCTGAGAAGAACAACAATCCTACAACAATCAGTAGGATTTTTTTTCCATGTCTCCCCAATATTACTTTTTTTTTTTAGGAATATAGTTTTTAAAATACTTTCTTTCTTTTAGACCTTTAAATCTATTTCTCAGTGGTTGCTCCCTGCTTCACCCTTCCCCCTTCAAACCTCAGTGTCACCAGCAGGAATTCCTTTTGGGTTTGTAGAACACAAACTGCCAGCAAACGACAAAATGTTTTCCTCTTGCAAAAAAAGGGGGAAGGGCGAATAAAAGTTAAATGTGATTCTCTATGCTGGCCTCACTCACAGCGCTGGGTTTTGCCCATTGTGTAAAATGCAGCTCGGGAACAGAGCTGGGAGGCTGCACTTGGGGCTGGGTGAAGCTGTTTGGGTTTGGAGATCACGCTCTGTAATTGCATGGCAAAGGGGAGCCTGCCCTTGTGGTTACCAGCCCCCAATGGGAATGGGATGAACAGCCAGACTTTTTCACAGGCGTTGTAAATTGTCTTTCCACAAACCGACTTCCAGGAATAACAGCATGCTTTTCTAAACGATGCTTGTTTGCTCTCTGCACCCTCTCCAGCCCTCCCCCTCCTCTGCTCTGCTTTTTATTCTTTTTATTCATTCAAGTGATGAAAACTTGGGGAATATTTTGGTGACTTTCACAGACATTTGTGATTTTTCCTCCTGAACTGCCAAAGTAAAAGTTGGCCCGGACCAGCTTAAGGCACTTCCACAGGGATTTGAGGATGGTAAATCAGAGAGAGGCAACAGCACAGCGAAATCTTGGTTAGGAATTACAATGCCATTTCCCCCCTCGCAAGGAACGGAAAGACAGAAATAACTCCAGGAAAGACTTTCCTGCCTCTGCAAAGCTTGTTGGAATTTGCAGCAAACCCAAAGCCTTTCTTTCCTTTCCCTCTTGCTCCATGTTTTGCTCGTTGGAGAGTCCCTGACACGAGACCTCGGTGCTTTATCTGATAGGAGAAGTGCAGCAGCTGCTGGATGTGCCTGGCAGGAGCAGCCCACCTAAGTCGTGTGAAAACCGGGGCTCTGGGGGGGCAGCATCGTGCAGACTCCGCTTCTGAATCATCCCTGGAGCTGTTCCTGAGCGGGCCACACTCGCACTGAGGCTGCCTGCCTGCAGCCCTGGCTCGGAGCAGCCCCGAGCTGGAGGCTGGGCTCAGCAGCAGCTCAGTCAGGGCGCTGCCATCCAGCCCAGCACAGGGACTGAGGGGTTCTGTTGGAGCCCTGGGTGCTGAAAAAATCAGGTTTTCTGTTCTGGCAGGTATTGTTAGTGTCAGGAACACACAGAGTCACAGAATCATGGTTATATGAGGTGCTTTTATTGGAGAGCTCGGGAGTTTGGGGTACACAAAAACCCAAATCAGTCTCCGCCGTTACATTTGAGCTGGGTGTGTTTTATACCCTTCCTGGTCACATAAATGTATTAAACTGCTATTATTTTATTGATCCTATTGATTCCACCCAAGCATAAATTTCCAAACTCCAAACCCAAACTTTCTTGCTGTGGTTGCATTGTTTCTCATGATCCTCTTTACATTTACGCAATAATTATATTTAGTTATATTTAACAATCATACCTAGGTGCAGTAGTGCATTAATTAGCAAAGACAAAGCTAACTCCCCCCTTTCCTAGCAGTTCCAGTTCTCTTTCCCAAGCCCAATCTTCCCACCCCCCTTTGAATCTATTCTCATGATTTTAAGAGCATGCAACTAAGATTTAACCCTATACAATCAGTCTGACCCTCAAGAAAGTTCTGCCTTTGACTTTAGGCTGTAAGAACAGAGTCCAAAGCTGAGTGATAACACTGGGAGTGTGGGTGTGTGTAGAATAGAATTTGTATAGAATTGTGTGATGTCACAGGGTGAAATACATAAGGTTTGGAGTTTTAGGATATAGAATATAATTATATATATATAAGAGACAATATGGAGAGATTTGGGTGTTGTCTAAGTCCTTTTTCTTGACTGTCATCATCCTCCTTCTTCTCNCAGAGTCCAAAGCTGAGTGATAACACTGGGAGTGTGGGTGTGTAGTTTGTATAGAATTGTGTGATGTCACAGGGTGAAATACATAAGGTTTGGAGTTTTAGGATATAGAATATAATTATATATATATAAGAGACAATATGGAGAGATTTGGGTGTTGTCTAAGTCCTTTTTCTTGACTGTCATCATCCTCCTTCTTCTCAGGTTTGGGTGATCTTTTTTTAACTGGTTAGTGAAAGCCCTCACTGCGGACATTAAGTGATCTTTAATTGGGTTATAAATAAAAATAACACAGGTATCGAGTTTCAATTAGTTTTACTTATTGTTTAAAAGTCCTTAAAATGAGTTAGAAGGGGCCATTTTCTTGCCTTGTAATAGAGCTCACACCTCGTGAGACTGTAACTTAAATAAGAAATAATAAACAACTGAGACCAAACACGAAACCAGCATGTCTGGAGTTTTCTGTCCAGGCCTGGCCAGCACAGGGTTCCTCCACCTCTGTCCCAACCCTGGGTGGCTGGACAAAGGTGTCCTGCTGGCTGTGCCCCTGGGGACACTCCAAGCCCAGAGAAGGCAGCCAAGGGCATTTCCCTCTCAGTTATTCTGGAGGAAATGGAGACTTTCAGGGGTCTGATTTGCATCCAAATCCAGGAGATTTGGTTCTGGACACAGCAGCTACAGGTGAACAGGACAGCCAGTGCCAGGCAGCTGGAGAAGCTCTGGAATTTCCCTCTCAGGCCTGGGGAGAGGGACCAGGATGGAGCCATGGGGCGGGGGTGACATCCCTGATGTCTGGAGAATGAAATTCCCTGTCTGCTCTCCATGGGGGGGTTCTGGCTCAGTGGTCACTGCAGTGACAGGAGATGCTCCAGAGCAACACTGGACATTCACACCAGAGGAGCTGAGTAAGGGCTGGAATTTACATCTCCTCCTGACCCTGCCATCTGCTAAGGGAGCCTGGACAGGGCAGCAGTAAATGGGTCTGGCTGTAAGAGACAAGGAGGTCATGGTGCTGAAAAGAGGAGTTTCGTTTTTTAGAAAACATTTTTGGTTTTTATTTCTCTCTTTAGAGAAATAATTGGTGGGATTCCTCAAGGAAGCATTGAGATCTTATACTTGTAAATTGCTTTAAGTCATGGTTTTGCCACCAAAAGAGGGATCATGCTGGCGAAGTCTGCGCCGAGTAAAATTGTAAATAAAGGCTGAAAAGTGCAAAGTCAGAGCTCAAGGGGAACATCACCTCCCAGGAGGTTGGGGAGGAAGAATCTGTCACTCCAGGAGGGGTTGTAAAGGGGATAAAGCCTGGGTGGAGATGCTGGAACTGCAAGATGTGCCTGCCACAGAAAAATTTGGTCATGAACACCAAAGTGTAGAAGGTGTTCTCCAGGCACCAAACCAGGAAAAGCATCCAAAGGAGAGAAATAAGGGACAAAAAAAAATCCCTGGTGCCACAAAGCTCAGGGGACTGGACTCAAACAGAATATTGGGTGAGTATCACACCCCATGAATCCCAGGAGGAAATGGAGCTCAGGGCTGAGGCTGGGCTGTCACAAACAGGTCACACTGGTCATGCTGGCCTTGGACATCCCCAGGGGCAGATGAACATGAACCAGCAGTCACATTTTCATGATAGAAACACCCAAACCCTGCTGCTGTGGGTCTGGGTCAGATTCTCCCCTGGAGTCAAGCTGGACTGTCCCCCTTGATTAACTCTTTATTTCAGGGAATTCATGAGTAGGAAAATGCTGCCAGCAGCAAGGGATTGCTGGAACCAAACCCAGTCTGGAGGCACGATGGTGTCATGGCACAGATCTCTCAAAGGAGCCCTTATAGACCGTCCTCCTTGATTAAATCTTTATTTTGGGGAGTTCTTCAATCAAAAAATGCTGCCAGGAGCAAGGGATTGCTGGAACCAGACCCAGTGTGGAGGCATGATGGTGTCATGGCACAGATCTCCCAAAGGAGCGCTTATAGACTGTCCTCCTTGATTAACTCTTTATTTCAGGGAATTCATGAGTAGGAAAATGCTGCCAGCAGCAAGGGATTGCTGGAACCAGACCCAGTGTGGAGGCATGATGGTGTCATGGCACAGATCTCCCAAAGGAGCGCTTATAGACTGTCCTCCTTGATTAACTCTTTATTTCGGGGAGTTCTTGAGTAGGAAAATGCTGCCAGGAGCAAGGGATTGCTGGAAAGAGATCCAGTGTGGAGGCACGATGGTATCATGGCACAGATCTCTCAAAGGAGCCCTTATAGACTGGTCCTCCTTGATTAATTCTTTATTTTGGGGAGTTCTTGAGTAGGAAAATGCTGCCAGGAGCAAGGGATTGCTGGAAAGAGATCCAGTGTGGAGGCACGATGGTATCATGGCACAGATCTCTCAAAGGAGCCCTTATAGACTGGTCCTCCTTGATTAATTCTTTATTTTGGGGAGTTCTTGAGTAGGAAAATGCTGCCAGGAGCAAAGGATTGCTGGAACCAGACCCAGTGTGGAGGCATGATGGTGTCATGGCACAGATCTCCCAAATGAGAGATTTTATAGGTGGGATTTTGAGCCATTCTTTGAAATTCAAAAACCAAGAAACTTTCCGAGTTTTAGAGAAGCTTCTCTCATGGATCAAAGAACAAAGATCTCTCACGATCTTTGCTGCTTAGGGCTTTAAATAAAGTCAACTAAGACCAAACTGGGAGATCAGAACCTTCTCAAGAGGTGCTGATGGTGCCCACACCACCTGTGCTGCTTGGGGCAGGGGAAGAGTCCATGAGGAGAAGCCCAGCCCAGCAGTGTGGGGTGGTGGGTGAGGAGGATGCCAGTGCCCCCCTGCACAGAGCCCCCCCAGCTCCCCAGCCACGTGCAGACCCAAAGTTCTCCCCTCTGCTGAACAAGGCAAAACATTGGCTGGGGACTGGGCATTGGCAACTTCCTATCCTCTGGTGAATCGCCCTGCCTGAAGTTCCAGTCCTGTGCATGTTTCCATTTCCATACCCGCTGCTCTAACATCAGGTCCTGGGAATGCTCCCCCCTCCCTGCACTCTTTCAGGGGGTATCCATGTTTCCAGTTAATGTGGGGTTTTTTTGCCCTCACTAAAGAATTTTACAAATTGTTTGTTTATTGTGTCAATCTCTGCCTTTTGTGAGCAGAAGAGGGAGCATCTGGAGAGCATCATGCACTCTTGGCATGGGTGTTCCTGGGAGGCTGAGCTCTCCCCAGCGTGAGAGCAGCAGCCCTTCCCCACTCCCCAAACCCCATCCTATCCTGGGATGGGGTCGTGCCTGAGCACATTGCTCTGCTCCCAGCTGTGCCAGGGCACTGCCAGGCTGCAGGGGCAGCCACGATGGGGAATCACTTCCCCTGCCCTGGGCTATGTGAATTCACCTGCCTGCTCACAGCAGAGCAATGTCTGTGATGCCTGACTCTCCTGGAATCAGCCCGGCTGATGCAGCAGATAAAGACCTCCCTGTCCACGTGTGTGCCAAAGCCAGGCAAGGCTGCTGTGCCCACCCACCCTGGGGGCTCAGCAGAGCAGCAGCCAACAGCCACGGCACTGAGGCGAGCAGCAGCTTCACCTCTGCATCAGAATTTTCCATCACAACGAGGTTTCGTTGGAGGAAAATAATGAACTCCTTGGTTAATCGGGAGGAAAATGTCACGCAGGAATGCACCAGTTTGAGTTAAAGTCTGATCTGGGAAGGCCAGGGGTGTTGGGGAGGGATTGTCTCCCGGAGGCAGGGGCAGACCACCCTGCAGTGGCCCATCACCTACTGCTGGGGTCACAGCTGGGAGGGGGACAGCAAAGCAGAGACCCAAACCCTGCTGTGACCCAGGCGAGCACAGCACTCGGTGCACCCCAGGACCAGCACATGCCTTTCCCGTCCTGCTGGGGCTGCTCAATTGTGTCTGGTTAATTAATATTCATTAAGCCAAAGGGAAAGTTGGATTGCAGTCTGCTCGTTAAGGTACTGACCCGGGCTCAAGTTCAAGTGATTATTCCTTTATTTATGCTGTGGAAAGTTGCAGTGGGACAGGCCGTACAAACACGCTGCTCTAGAGCTCAGCTGGGGTCTGGGACACTTCCAGCCAAGTCCCCCCTCTGCCAGCACTGGAGAAGACCTTGGTCCTCCTTCCCACACCCCAGCTGGTCTTGTGCCACGGCAATCCATTCGGGAACGTCTCTGGTTTTTCACGGAAATGTCTCGAGTTTTTGGGTTGATCCTGGTGTGGGGTGGGAACATTTTTGGAGGCTTTTAGAGGTTTTGTTGGAATGGTGAGGATCTTCCTGCCCAGCACTGTGGCCAGGGCAGGCTGCTGCTGGCTTGGCAGCCAAGGCAGCGCTCAGAGACCTCCGCTCCTCGTGTGACGTTTGTGACAAGCAATGTCACAGCCTGACACTGCGGGGAGGCTCATCCCTTCCTGGGGCTGCTGTTTCCAGCTTGGGAGCTCAGCTGAGCTCAGGGGCGCTGGCACTGCAGCCAGTCAGTGCTTGGGGTCACTGGGTTGGCAGGCACATCATAGAATGGGTTGGAAGGGACCTTAAAGATCATCCAGTGCCACTCCTGCCATGGGCAGGGACACCTTCCACTGTCCCAGGTTGCTCCAAACCCCATCCAGCCTGGACTTGGACACTTCCAGGGATCCAGAGGCAGCCACAGCTTCTCTGGAAATCTATACCAGGGCCTGCCCACCCTCACAGGGAAGGATTTCTTCCTAACATCCCACCTAACCCTTCCTTCTGTCAGTGGGAAGCCATTCCCTGTGTCCTGTCACTCCATCCCTCGTCAGTAGGACGATATTTCTTGTAGCTCTCTCCATATTTCTTGTAGCCCTTTCAGGCACTCAAAAGACACAATTAGGTCACCTTGCAACTTCTCCAGGCTGAACAAGCCCAGCTCCCTCAGCCGTTCCTCACAGGGTTTGTGTTCCCAGCCCCTCTCCAGCCTCGCTGCCTCCTCTGGGTGTGCTCGAGGGTCTGAACGTCCACCCTGAACTGAGGGACAGAGCTGGACACAGCACTGAGTGTCCATCCTAAACTGAGCTGGACACAGCACTTGGGGTGTGGCCTCACCAGTGCTGAGCACAGGGGAAGAATGGCCTCTCTGAGATGATGTTGCAGCTCTGAGCTATCCTGTTGGAGGTGTTTTGTGGTTTGGTGGCTCCATATCCAGGACACTGTACCCAGTGCCGGGCAGAGAGCTCAAGTTCAGCTCCATCACAGGCACACAGGGATTTCCAGGTGTCAAATCTGGGGAAGGCAGGTGGGTGCCTGTGTGTGCCCCAAGGCAACAACTGACAGAACAAGGGGACACAGCCTCAAGCTGCACCAAGGGAAATACAGGCTGGATATCAGGGAAAAGTTTTTTACAGAAAGGGTGATAAAGGACTGGAATGGTCTGCCTGGGGAGGTGGTGGAGTCACCATCCCTGGATGTGGTTAAAAAAGCCTGGATGTGGCACTGGGTGCTGTGGTTTAGTTGAGGTGTTGGGGCTGGGTTGGACTCGATGATTTTGGAGGTCTCTTCCAACCCAGAAATTCTGTGATTCTGTGATTCCGTGATTCTGTAATTCTGTGATCCTGTGATTCTGTGGTTCTGTGATTCTGAGGCAGGTTGGGCACCATTCCTCTGTGCACAGCCAGCCTGTGCCCTGCCAGGAAAGCTGGTCACACATTTCTGCCAATTCATCTCAATGGAAACTTTCCATAGTCTAAATTTGTTTAGAGAAAACATTGAAATGAAACATTCTGCTGATGTCAAGATATTTGGCTTTTGCATTAGCTGGTGAAATGCCCTGATTTTTTGTTTTGACTTTTTGTTTCTGTATCCTACTGACTTTATTATTCCAGTATACCTCATAAAAACAAGAAGTAAAACAAAAAAAAAGAAATTTAAACTGAATTACTTCAGTTGGCTCTAGTGCCATTCTTCAAATTACACCAGACTGGCCAGTTGAAAACTTGTTGTTTTCATCTCGATTAGAGACAAAACCCAAACTCCAAAGGGCATAATTTTCTTTGGATTGGGATTATGATCCTGCCAGCTCAAGGTGCAAGTGCTGTGCCCCTGGAGCTGGGCTGGGAGGGAGCTGCATGGGCAGAGGGGCCCCCATGGGTCGGTGCTGATGCTCTCAGCAATTCCCCTGAACTGTGGGGCAGAATAAATTGTCAGCTCCTCTGGTGGCCTCAGGGGATTGTCAGGTTGGATATCAGGAAGAATTTCTTCCCTGAAAGGGTGGTCAGGCATTGAAAGGGAGGTTTGGAGTGCCCATCTGTGGGGTGCCCAAGGAATTCCTGGAGGTGGCACTCAGTGCTCTGGGCTGGTGTCTTGGTTTTGAAAGAAGACAGGTATTGGCTAAAGTGGGGCAGGGCCTCTCTTGGAATGGATAATTCAAATCTCCTCCCCTCAAATTATTATAATTTAGAAAAATTAAAGGGGCTTTCAGGCAGAGATGTGGGGATAGGAATAACAGTTCTTTACTAATAGGTATAAAAAAAGGGAAACAAACAAAAACAACTACAGCAATTAATAGTGAACAGAACCAGGGACCTTGGCGGGGCTTGGTTTCACAAAACCCGGGGCAGTCTGATGTCTTGGGACTCGGAAAAAAAAAGTACCAAGCTGGTGACAGGGTGGGGGTGTGGCACAGGTGGGACTGGATGATCCTGAAGGTGTTTTCCAACCTCTGGGATTTAGGAATTCTGGGATTCTAACCCAGCTGAGGAAAGCCTGTGCATGAGCATCCATCCCTTCCAGCTCCCAGGACTGGGTCACCATCACACAGGGACAGGCTCTGGTCCCACTGACTCCTCTCAGAGCTGCTTTCTGCCCGCTGAGCACAAGCCATGTGTGGTTTCCTCCCAGGAAAACCCAAACCTTCCTCCTGCCCCAGCTGTGGGGGAAACCCTTCCTGCCTGAAATCCCTGGAATTGGGCTCACATCCCTCAGCAGAACACCGGGTTTGTTTCTCCACCCTCTGCCTGGGTGTTTGGTGGCCCGTGGGCACAGCCGCTTCCAGAGGGCTGCAGCGAGGGAGCTGAGGAGCCCTGCGTGTAAAAGCTGAGGGCTGATGACCCCTACAGTCAGCCTGGGAAATTCATCCCCGCTCCAGCAGCTCCCACCGACAGCTCCCAGCGCCCACCCAGCCCCACCCCGTGATGCTGCCGGCCCAAGCTGCGCTCCCTGCCCTTCTCCACCTGCAAGGAGCAGGTCCTTTGAGCTCTCATTTTAGCACCTGAGTTGATAACCACAGGCCCACGTCTTCCAGGGAAGGTTTCCAATATGCTTTACCATCTTTGGAGTTACAATCCACCCAGGTACATCCCAGAATCTTCCTAGAGGAAGCTGAAATCCCGGGAAGCGGCCCCAGATTCCTCTAGGGAAGGTTCCTGAGATGTTTTTGCTCATTTGGAAGTATTTCTCTCTGCCAGGATGCACTGGAGGCTCCTCCTGGCACCTGGCAGAATTTTCCTCTCAGGTTCACCTTCCTGCAGGGAGCATCCTGGCCTGGCCCAGCCCTCACAGCTGGGTGACCACTGGGACGTGACACAGAGATGTGACACAGAGATGTGGCACTGAGATATGACACTGAGATGTGGCAGTGAGATGTGGCACCGAAATGTGACACAATCCTCGGGATTTGGTGCTGCTCAGTCACTGCTGAAAAAAGAGAGGCTGAAAAAAGCCCACGGGGCTGCCCTGGCTGTCCCAGGAAAGCAGAGTGGCACAGCCCAGCTCCCTGCAAGGCAGGACAGGTCCAGGAAAAGGAACAGCACAGAGCAGCCAAGAGCAGAGCCTGGAGAGGGCTGATCCCACACCCAGGGGGTGCAGAGAGGAAAGGAGGAACTCGGTGCTTGTGGCATTGCTGCAAGAGGTGTTTGTCCTTCCCACACCCACAAAAGGGACATCTCCACTGCCCTGGGGGCACAGGCACCTCCCAGAAGCCAAGGACCCCATGGAGAGCAACTCAATTTTATCTGGGAAGTGTTTACTGGGGAGCCCCTGGTGTTACAAAAGCAGAGACCACACACCAACCATCCTCCAGCGTTTATGTGTCTGCCAAAACCCCTTTTGCTCAGAGTCGTCTTCTCCTTGGAAGCAGCAGAGCAGATCTGGGGGTAATTTTTTCATTAGCACAACGAGGAGCCCCATGCCCTGCTGGCTGCCACCCCAGCTCAGAGAAAGGCCTAGAAATCCCTGGGGTCACAGTGACTCTGTGACACTCTGCCAAGTGCTCCCCACTCTGTGCAGCACAGGCACTGATCCCCTGCACTGCCACCTCTCATTCGTGTGGCTCACATGGGAGCAGAAGCAGCATCTCCATCCCATTTTCAGTATGAATTTTAATCCCACAGCCAGGGATTCATTCCTGGGTTTATTGTAAGTTTGTGCACTGCGAGTGTCTTTTTTGTGAAAATGTATTTGTCTGTTCTGGAGGCACCTGTGGAGTTTATTCCTGCATTATTGGCCATGTTCAATCCAGGAGCTGCCCGAGGTTTTGCTGCTGTTGCTGATGCTGTGTGAGTGCAGCCAGGGCGATGCTGAGCCCTGTGAACCAGCCCCTGGTGAGAGAAAGGCCCTGCTCTGGATTGTGTCCCACACAAACAGGCTGGACAGACAGAACCATGGCTCTTACCTCATTTCTTAGGAGGGAGCTGAAGGAAATCAGGAAAAAAAAAAAAACCAAAACCCTGCATGTAAAGAAAACATGCTCTGAGAGAAATAATTGTTTTTCCATTAAATCTTGCCAATTTTTGATCAAAGTGTGAATGGGCTGGAGCTGAAGTTTGGCCCCTCATAGTGCATCTCCTGGCAGATCAACTGCTTGGACTTCCCTGTCCCCATCCCCATCCTCCTCCAAGGGCTGTCCCCCTGGCCAGCCTCACCCACGAGGCTCCTTGGCCAAGGGCAGCACAGGAGCTGGAGGCTTTGGTCATCAATCCCTTCCTGGGAATCAGAACTTTCTGTGGGAATGAAGAAAAGGTTTTGAAACAGTTTCAGGGTGTGCTCCTGAGGGCCAGGCCGGCTCCCACAGCATGGTCTGGCAGGGCTGGGAGCTGGTTCACCATGAGAGACAAGTGGGGAGCTTTGGGGAAAGGTTGAGGCCGGGGCCAAGGCTCAGTGGAGCAGGATAGAGCTGTTGAAGAGGTTGTTTGAGGTGTGCTGCAGCTGTGGGCACTGAACTCCTCCAGTCTGTCACCCCAAACCCTAGGTTGGGGTTATGAGAAGATTATTCCTTCCTCTCCATGTGGTCCAACCAGGCAGGGAGCTCTGGATGCTGGTGTCAGGCCCTGGTTCTTTTCCTTCTGTCTGTGCAGGCACTGCTTGGCTGGCTGGAGAGTGACCACGTGCCCAAGGAACATCCTTTGTGCTTGCAGGGATGGCACCAGCTGCACGGGGAGCTGCTCCTGGGGTTCCCCATCAGCTCCCCTGTGGCTGGGTGTGCTGGTTTGACAGCAAAACCAGTGAGAGACTCCAAGTCAGAAACACAATTTAATAAGAGGAAAAGAAAAGAAGTAAAATAAAGTAAAATAAAATAAATGCAATAGTACAAAAACCCCACTGACAGAGTCAGAACACAACCTGACCCCCTGTCAGTCAGGGTGGTGGCAGCAGCCCAGATGAAATGCTCTTGTCCAAGCAGGGATCCTGTAGAAAGCTCTGGCAGCTCTTGTCCTCTGGGAGTGCAGTGGGTCAGGGCTCCCTGTGCTGTCCCAAAGCCCGGATTCTATCCAGGTGGGAATGCTTGGCTCCTCCCCCTGGGCGGAGCATCTCCCCATGGGCTGATCTCATTCTCTGAGCCCTGCAGTGGCTCCTTGCTGGCCCATGAACCAGAGATGGCTCCCGCAGGGAGTTCCCCATGAGCCATGGGCACGGCATTGCTGGGCATGGACAGGAGAGAAGGGAAACACTGCCCCAGCTGGTTCCAGCAGCTCCTGGGGATGGGGATGGAATACAGACTGTGGGCACAGCTGACAGTGCAGCCCAGGACACTGGGGCATGGTGACATCTTGGCACGAGCACTGCAGGAAGAGTTTGTTGTCCCTGGTGTCACTGTCAGGCACAGGGAGGGTGGAAAGCGGGGTGGTGGCATCAGTGTCGTTCACCACAGGCTGTTTATCAGTGTGGCCGTGATCTCAGAGAGCTGGAAAGGTTCAGCTGAGGTGAAATTCCACCCAGCACCAGCAGCCACTGCCACACACACACGGGCACAGCCCATGGGAACAGAGCTGCCACCACTGTCCCCACCCACACTCGCAGCCCCACAGCCCAGGCTCGTCCCCTTCGTGCTGGGATGGCCACAGGCAGGGCAGGGTCCCACTGAATCTGGCAGGAGCTCTGCCCATGACATCAGCGCAGTGGAGACTTCTCATCGTTCTATTTGCAGAGATTATCTGGAGCAGCCCTTGGCAGCCCCGCACGGGTGGGATGCCAGATTTTTTCCCGAATTAGAGGTGAAATGTGCCAGTAGAAACGCAGTGAGAGCCAGGCTCTCTGCCTCCTGACAGGCAGGGCGCTGGCAAAGTGCTTATCAGGGCAATATCCATCGCTCCAGGGGAGCAGGGAGCTGCTGAAACCTCACCCAGCACCTCGCTCCTGGCCCTGCACCTGCTCTGGCACCTGCCAAACCCTCCACACCTGCACTGCCCTCAGAATCCCAAACATCCCCAGAACACCAGGATGGGTGCTGATGAAGGGTGTTTCCTTTCCCAAGATCTGGTTGCATGTTCACAAGGAAAACGAGGAGAGTTGAGGGAACCAATGAAGAAAAGTTGAAAAAAAAAAAAAATCTAGCTGGGAAATGGGTCTGATATTTTCAGTATCACCATTTTTCCCCTTCAAGGTGTATTTTTTCCTCTCATTAAATGTCTAGGGCAAGGAAAGGTTTGTGCTTTGGGACCATGTGGCCCAGGAGGACAGCTGGGTGCTGAGAGGGTCCTTGGTCTCAAGGCTCATCATGGGGCCTGAGTTTTGGGTTGAGCATTCTCCCTTGGATGCTGCTGTGGAGAACACACAGAACTGGCTGGGTTTCCGTGCTCATTATTGTTACAAAAATGTCTAAATGAATAATTGAAGTTTGCATGCTTTATATGCACAAATAATATGTTAGAGGCATTTCTGTTTCATTAATTTGCTGCGATCTTATGTTTTGGGTTTTATTTTTTTTTATATTTATAGTATGGTGTTAGGTATTACTGTATACAAGGCATCATGTTGTTACTTTTTATACAGTAATCAGACAATATGGAAATTACTTTTTCTCCTTTTTCCCCATGCTGAGTAAATGCTGAGACTTTTAGACATCGATTTAATGAGACTCAGAAGAAACTTCTCAGTGTTGACATTTCTGATGGTGCTCTTGCGCTTGCCTTCCCGCAGCCTGATTTACTGGTGCTCTGATTTGCCAGCATATAAGTCATTAATCCCCACTGTAAATTAGGGCAGGGGAAGTTTGAATTGACCTGTGCACGTGTGTAAACCAGTGTCTCTTCCAAACGCCTGTTGTGCTAAACCCAGTATTAACTCTTCATTTCTGCCTGTCTCCACAATAAAGCAAGGCTGGTTTTGCAAGGAAATGCTGAACACTCAGCCTGGAGCAGGGGATGGGAAGGTGCAAACCTCCTCCTTACAGAGGGGACAGCATCACCGTTAGGTCCCCACAGATTGAGGGACCAGCACTCCCTAATCAAAAGCTGGAGAAGAAAAGACCCTGACAGGATTTGGAAAGCGTTCATAGGAATCCTCTGCAGAACCCTGCTGAGATCCCATCTCTTCTCAAAGCCAAACAAAATGATAAGGGGCTGACAAGCCTAAAGGGCACGAGAGCTAAAAGTGGGAAAAAACAGCTGACCAGAAAGGTCACTGCAAATAGGCAAACGCTTGGAGAACCAGGGAAGTGGAGGAGATGTAACTGCCTGGGGCAGCACAGCTGAGAGCCCCACAGTGAATTTAACTGGAAGAAAACGTGGGCTGGATAGCAGCAAAGCCCTGTCTTCCGGGCAGTGAGATCTATGGGAGCAGAGTGGTTTCCCAAGGGACAGAGCAAGCGCTCTATTGCTGGAGTAATTTAAAATTGGATGGGACAGAGTGCTTGGGAACAGGCTGCAGAGGCTAATTGTGGGCTTGGACTGTGCGAAAATCTGGCATGCATGGAAAAGAAACGTTTGCTGCAGAGGGATGTTGATCAGGCAGTGGTACAAGGATCAGAGTGTGCAGAGCAGGGGAGAGGATTTGGGTCTGGGGGAGAGGAGCTGCACGGGTGCTGCTCCCTGCTGAGCCCCAGGATCACTGAGAACCTGGCAGTGCCCTGGGGAGGAGCCAAGGGGCTCCACTACTCCTGCTACCCTGCAGAGAGGGTCTTTGCAGTCCCTCCCTTCCCCTCCTGGTGAGGTTTTGGCGTTTCTGTGCCAGGGAGGAGTTTGGGGGGGTTTCATTACCCAGGGAGAAGGTGTGATGTCTGTCCAGAGCTCAGCAGCTGATGGACAGAGGGATGGCCACCCCGCTTTCCTGGCTGGGGTGGGCTGCTCTCCTCTGGAAGAGGCTCCGTGTCCCTCTGTCATGATTTACAGTGTCATGATTTGCAGACCCCTGAAATTCTCTTTCCAAGCACCACAACAAGCAGTAGGGCTGGGGAGCTGCAGTGGTGGCTGAGCTCTGGCCTGGCACCTTGTCACCTTGCCATGCCCTCTGCTGGTGGCAGGGCTGTGTCCTGGCAGCTGAATCCAGGCTTAGTGTGGGCTCTGGGTACCTCTGCACCCCACACTGGCACCCTCTGGGTCATCAGTGGTGGGTTCAAACCATTGCATCCCTCACCCATGTGGCATGGAGGTGACACCCCTCACGGCCCTGCTTGCTCTGGGCTGGACACAAAGCTCTGCCGTGGCATGTCCCCTCTGTGGTGGTCAGCAGGAGAGCAGCACCCTGCCTGTGCCCACATCTACCCCACCCTCCAAACCCAAAAGGTCTTCTGGAGTCTGCCAGGACACCAGGGCAGAGCTGGGGGAACTGGTGGCAGCAGAGTGGCCAGGGCACATCCCTGGCAAACCTCACCGTGCCCAGCCGCAGGCCGTGCAATGACTTCCTCGCCCCCTCTCCCTGCAAGACAACCCCTCTGCAGAGTTAAAAATAGAGCCTTGCTTATGGAAAGTTCATGTTGGATAAGAGACTTAGCAGGACGCCGCCGAGATCCTCATCCGAATGTAAATCAGCCGCTGTGCTCCGGGCGGGGCCGGCGGGCAGGGGCAGGACAAACCCCCGGCACACGAGGTGTCCCCTCAGCGTCAAACGAAACTCTTTGGTGAATGCTCCTCAACATCAATGGGAGGCTGGGGCAGCTGCCAGGGTGTGGCTGGGGACAGCGCTCTCCTCCTGTCGCAGGGTGCCAGGGTGGGCTGTGGGTGACACCTGCTGCTGCTGGGCCAGGTGGCACCGCCACTCCACGGGTCTGGCACTAGGATTTGTGCCCATGGGTTTCAGNCACGAGGATTTGTGCCCAAGGGTTTCAGCGTGGTCTATGGGGAAAAAAGCCTTGGGGTTGCTGTGCCAAGCGCCCTCCTCTCAGTGTGACAGCGTGGGTGGCTGGGGTGCAGTGGGGTGCAGCCAGGGTGGGCTGTGGGTGACACCTGCTGCTGCTGGGCCAGGTGGCATCGCCACTCCACGGGTCTGGATGAGCCTGGCAAGAGGATTTCTGCCCATGAGTTTCAGCATGGTCTATGAGGAAAAAAGCCTTGGGGTTGCTGTGCCAAGCACCCTCCTCTCAGTGTGACAGCGTGGGTGGCTGGGGTGCAGTGGGGTGCAGCCAGGGTGGGCTGTGGGTGACACCCTGCTGCTGCTGGGCCAGGTGGCATCGCCACTCCACGGGTCTGGATGAGCCTGGCAAGAGGATTTCTGCCCATGAGTTTCAGCATGGTCTATGAGGAAAAAAGCCTTGGGGTTGCTGTGCCAAGCACCCTCCTCTCAGTGTGACAGCGTGGGTGGCTGGGGTGCAGTGGGAGAGGGGTTAAAGCAGCCTCCGGTGTGCTGGGGGCGGGTGCTGCAGCCTCGAACAAGGAATAGTAATGAATGGAAAAAGTGAAGTGTTTTTTCCCTAAAGCAAACAGCCCGGTCAGATTAGAAGCTCGGAGTGCGCTTTACCCAACTATTAATACATTCCTCGCTCATCTCAAACTAAACAGCCACGCTGAGCTCCAAGTTCATAAAAACAGCATCAAATCCATGAGAGCACAGAACATTTATAGTGTCAGCCAGTAAAGCTGCCTGCTGGAGGTGATGGTGCTCTGGCTCCCTGCCTGCCGACAGGGACAGGCTGGGCCAGGCAGGAGGAAGGCTGGCAAAGGGACCCTCATCCTCCTCAGCAGGGGCTGCTGGTGGGACAGGAGGGAGCCAGGAGAAGCTCCTGCCACTGCTGGAGTTGCTCTGCTTAGAAATGTTGTACCGTGGCAAGCTGGCACTGCCAGGATGTGGGGCTTGTGTTCATGGCTGTTAGCACATGGCATCATCAAGGATGCTGAATGGGCTCAGTTTTACCACTAAGCAGGAATTCCCCTGAACCTCAGATCTCTGTGTTCATCTCCCCTCCCTCTCACAGAGAGGTGCTGACATCCCTGTGTGGCACTGCCAGCACAGAAACTTGGGCAGATCCACACCCTAACAGAGCAGAGGGAGCATCCCCTTCGACAACCCTGCAGAGCGCTGGGGCAGGCAGCAGCTCCGGGGCCCTGGGGGCAGAGGAGATCCCTGCTCAGCTCTCCTTGCTGACAAGTGTGAGGCAGCAGCTGCTTCCCAGATCCCCACAGCTGTGCAATCCATCTGCAGCACACGCCGCGGGCTGTGCCGGCTGCAGCTCCGAGCGAGGCTGCAGGGCAGGGCCGTGCATGGCAGCATCCCCCGTGCCCCCACAGCTGGGACAAGCCCTGCAATGGGACAGGGACAGCAGCCAGGGGGGCTTTGCTGTGGCCTCAGGCTGGGCAGGGTGTGCTCCCGGGGCTGGGAGCCCTGCAGATCCCCCGTGCATTCCTTGCAGCTGCTGCAAGGCAGGCGCAGGTGTTTGGTAGCTGAGGTTTGGAGCAGAGAGCTCTGCAGGGACAAGGTGCAAAGCCTGAGCATATTTGGCATCTAGATGAATTCCAAAAAATGGTATCCAGTGGTGCTCTGCTTCTCACAGTGTGTTTGAGTTCAGGAAGGATTTCTTCCTGGAAAGATGGTCAGGCATTAAAGGTGGCTGCCCAGGTGGAGTCCCCATCCCTGCAGGTGTCCAAGGAAGGCCTGGAGGTGACACTCAGTGCTCTGAGCTGGGGACAAGGTGGGGATAAGGCAAAGGTTGGACTCGATGATCTTGGGGGGCTTTTCCATCCTCAGAGATTCTGTGATTTCCATTGGACCACTCTGTGTTCCATGTTTTATCTGTTGGGCTGGGGTTGTTTAAGGTAACACAGCCTGGGGCAGATGCTTGCACTGGACATCACCTGAGGCTTGCAGATACCCAGAGAGAGCCAAACAGAAAGTGTGCACAGGCCAGGATTATCCCAAACTCCCTCAAGGAGCACAGGGCTGTTGCTGCCCATGTGGTGTCGAGGAGGGGGCAGCTGGAGTTTGCAGAAAGCTGCTGGTCTGAAGGAAGATTTTATTCCTGTCCTTTTTTCTGCCTCAATCTGAGAAATCTGTGTGGTTCAGAGAGTCCAGGGCTCGCTGGTCAGAGGGCTCTGCCCTGGTCTGCTCAGTGGCTCCCCTGAGGCTCCTCCATCTGCTCAGTGGCTCAAGCCCACCACGGGCACTGAGCCCGGCTGACTGGGCAGAGCAGGAACGCCAAGGATACAGTGCAGCAGCTCAGACAGATGCAGGGCTAATCCCAAACAGAATTGCTGGGAAAGAAACAAAATTCCCCTTGAAAAACTGTGATTTTGGTTTTGCAGAGCAGTGTTTTCCTGCAGAAAGAGGATGACTGTGGCAGAAAGAGAATGACTGAGGCAGAAAGCTGAGCTCACATGGCCTGGGGAGGAATGGAGCTTGCTCTGGTTGATTTTGCACCCAAGTTCACATCTGCAGACCTTGGGTGGAGGGCACTGAGGGTTTGAGGTGGCTCTGAGCAGGGTGGCCTCACACATGCCTGGTGGCTGGCAGAGCTTGGCACCATCCCCTCCTGGCTGGTGCCACTCGCCAGGGGCTGTTTGGAAATCTCCCCGTTTGCTTGTAACTGCCTGTGTCAGGGAATAAATGAGGCTTCTCCGGTGACAATTTTATATACATTTCTGAGCAATAACAGTGCAGCTGCTTCACCTTGCCAGGGACTAGACCCACACTGCAAAGGTTTCTTTGTAAAGCTCTTTATACCTAATACAGCTACGCTGGAAATATCCTATAAAATATGCCAGGACACAGGGCTCCTTCCAGAAACTGCTGCTTATTAAACCATCAGGGTGGCAGAGGAAGAGGCTGCTCAGATAAAGTGTGGCTCTGGGAGCTGCCTGACCTCGGTGCTGCGTTCTGCCCTTTTTTATCTTTCCCACACATTGCAAAAAGGCTGAGCCTGAAGTGATGCTATATATACGGGCTGCTGTGCCAGCCATCTGGGCAGCGCAGAGCCCGGCTTTGCACGGATCTGTCTGGCATGAGAGGATCGAAAGGTTATGTTATTGGTACATTGCTGCACATCCCAACCATGAGTCATCATTTCCAGGAAGCCAAATACTTACTTAGAGAGCTGTGATGCAAATTGTGTTTCCCAAATATTTTATTCTTAATGCAGCCCTGGACACGGAATCTGGGCACACAGTTTATGAACAGCTGATCTACAGCGAAAAGTTGAGGCCAGGGGGGTCAAAGCTGCCTGTGAGTTTAGCCTGATTTATGGACAAAGTAATTTTGTTATGAAAAATAAGCATATAAAGTACTTGGATGCTGCAGTAAAACCATAAACAGTGCACTTTGCCTTCTGCAGACAAGAACTAATTGCAAATATGCAGCAAACAGCAAACATGCAGAGGGGTGCTAGCTTGTGTTTTATACTGAGACAGCACTGCCAGCAATTATATTGCTAATTTTTGCTGCTATTATTATTATTATTATTATTATTATTATTATTATC
>VWYN01025623.1:0-46354 GCA_013400075.1 Hippolais icterina
TAGTCAGTTCTTGCAAATATAGGGTAGAATACCAAAGAAATATTGGTTGCACTATTTATTTTCTGTGACTCTCTAGGTAGATCTTTTTAGGAAAACCCCCAAAACCCAACCAAAAAAAATCCCTTTAAATTTTTCTTAATTCAAGCCTTCAGCCAAGCCTGGCAATAAGATGGTTTGATTGATTTCACTCAGCCATGACGACCCACAGCTTCAGGTGTCCAAAAATAATTTAATAAATTTAGGCAGAGTCATTTTTCGAGGCTTTTTCATGCATTCCACGGCTGTCCAAGCCAGACCAATAATTCATGCCTTGTCCCCTCCCAGCCAGTCGAGAACTTCTGGTTAAGCTTTCTGCAGAGAACAGGACAGTTTATCACTTGGAGAAACACCAAATCCACAGAACCTAAACATTGGTCGGGCTCTTGAGGAGGGTGGAGCAACTGTTTTAAAAAGTAGCTATTTTGCAACGCTGTTTTTAAAACAGCGGAGCGACGTGAAATGAATGGAATGACTATTAAGTGAAGCGGAGTCAAAGTCTGTTTTTCTTGAATTGTTTTTCGCCACCCTCATAGATATATATCTTTGCTAGGTATTTGTGCCCAGCTGGCTGCTTGTACAGTAAGGGAAAGATCTTTGGAACATTTTATTACGAAAGTGTAAGTACCTTTTAATAGCTCCTGGATACAATTTGTGGGAGCTCGGTGGTAATGGCAGAAATGGGGAAAAAAAAAAAATAAATAAAAATGCAAGCCATGCTGGTGTCGTTGGGATTTTTGCATTCTCCGGTTGTGGTGCTGTAAAAGTGGTGCTAATAAAGATTATTTGTGCTTGCCTCATCTTGGTGTTGAAAAAAAGGGATGGATTCTGGGAAGGCAAAGTGGTTCCAGACGTGATTTTGTCGGGAATTACTGAGAGCACCCATGGAAAGTGAGGGATGAGGATCAATAGGCAGCTCCTACAAAGATCTCTTTGTTCGTGTGGGCAGCTGTCATCTGAACAGAAACTTTATATAAAAAACACTGTGAAATTTTGTAGCTATTTAATATTTTGGGCTGATTTGCTTGATCTTAAATCAGTAAGAGAATTTATTAATAAAGCACGGCACCATTTTCCCATCAAAACTACTTTTTAGGTGAAGATAAAAGGATTTTTGGGGCTAAAATCAGGGATTTTTTTTCTTTATTCCAACTGTTGGTGCGTAACTGCATCACCCCTGATGTGTCTTTGCCCTGCAACTTCTGTGATTGCAGACACCCAAGCCCTCCAAGTGGTGTCAGCAGAAATATTTTGGGTTTGAATATTTTGTTGAGAGCTGGAAATATTTCAGACTGGTCGCTCACTTCCAACTCTGCCTTTCCTCTAAATTGTATTTAAATGTATGGTTTTGTTATTAAAAAAAAAAAAAAAAGCTTGCCATTCAACCAGGCAGTGCTTAAAATAATAGTAATAAAAGGATCAGGCAGTGCTGGGAGAGGAAGATTTAACAACCAGATTCCAAGGGAGTGTACTCAGCTTGTTTTCCACTTGGTGCTCTGGTGGTGGCTTCATTTCTTCTCCGTTTTTCACGTAGCAGTTGGGCAGTGTTGCTCTGTGAATGAGATTTTATTTTGATTCATTTCACACCCCATTTATTTATCTATCTCTTGTCAGTCCTCCAGCATATGTCGTGCTGCAATCCATTATGGAATCCTGGACAACAAAGGAGGGCTGGTGGATATCACCAGGAAAGGGAGGACACCTGCCTTTGTGAAGTCCACCAGGAACGGTGTGGAGTCATTCAGGTATTTGAATTAAATACAAGCAGATGTTCAGTCATCTCTGTTGCTCTCTTGTAGACACAGTGATCCAAGTAATTCCACATATTTTTTAATAATTTTTTTTGTGTTTGCTTGTTTTACAGGAAAAGCAAACCTTCAAATGCATTCATGGTTTCCAAAGTCACAAGTAAGTTTTAAAAGTTGAGGGGAGGATATATTGTTGCTGGAGTTTTATGGGGTACTTGAAAACATCATTTCTTTCGGGGCTCTTTTTTATTTTCAGTGGTTGTGTCAAATGGTTTTGTGACACAACCAAACCCTGGAGTGGTGGGCCAGGGTGATCTAGAACCTCAGAGGGACTGTCCACCAACCTTGGGGAATTCCACCACCACCCACCTCATTTTCCTGGGGGCATCTAAAAGGAAGTTGGAGAAATAGGTGATAATGGGCAAATTCCAGCAGCATCTCCTGCTGATGGATCATGGTGGGCTCCAGACTTCAGCTGGTGATAGTAAAGGGATGGAAGTTGGAACATCCATCTTTAAAAGTCTCAGTCAAGTGTCAGCACTTAGAAAAACTGAAAAAAAAAAAAAGGTTAATGTCCTAGTGCAGTAATGTAATGAAAACCACATGTGAAATTAATTTTTAACAATGAGTCATCACATTTCTGATGGGCATATAAATAAACCCTGCTCTACTTTTTAAACAATTCCCACTTTCTGAGTATCTTTGAAAACTTCCACCAACACAAAATCATCCTTTTGGTTCCATCCACCTGAGACCCTTTCAGGGAGAACTGCAGGTGTCAGGATATTTGGGCTCCACACCTGGAGCTGTAACAAACCACGTGCTGTGGATCAGCTGCTTGTCTCTTTTGAAAGCTGTCACCTTTTAGGGCCACATTGTGGTTGTAGGATTCCTGCTGCTGGAGCAGCTTTCCTCCTGGTGCTCTCAGCTGGACAAAGGTCTCACCAAATACACTGTGTGGCTCTGACTTGTGTTTTCTGCAGCAAGCCTGAGCTTTTGTGTCTAATAATTTGCCTTTCCACGTTTATCTTGGCAGCACAGACTCTGGATTGTTACACCACAGTAGCTGAACTGTGCCACTTCAAAAAGCCAGCGAGCCACTGCCCAAGGTAACACAAATCTGGTTTAAACCCTCTGTCCTAAGGAGGGGCAGCTTAACAGAGGTGCTGAGGGCCCTGAATTTGAGAGCTGATGGGAGAGGAGCTGATCATACTGGCTGAACTGGAGGAGGGGGTTGGGAATGGTGTGTTTCCTCCTGCCATCCTGCTTTTCCTGGCATCACTGTAGAAAATTCACTTTGTGTTTTCAGATGGCTTCAGTAACGTCTCAGCCAGGCTGCACAATCCTGTCCCAGCACACTCTCAAAATTGCACACTCTTTGTCTTTTTGCTTCTGCATTTGCTGGGTTTTGGATGTGGTTTTCCTTTCCGCCTTAAACCACAGAAGAAATTTGTTCTGGAAACTGTGCAGGATTA
Source organism: Hippolais icterina (assembly GCA_013400075.1). Lineage (NCBI taxonomy): Eukaryota > Metazoa > Chordata > Aves > Passeriformes > Sylviidae > Hippolais > Hippolais icterina. Next base: position 3,260 of record VWYN01025623.1, read on the forward strand.
AGTGACAGGGCAGGGAGGCACAAACACACGCAGAGATTTGGGTGCACAGAACTGAGCAAAAATACAGGTACTCCCCCTTGAGAGGGTTATAAAAGACCAATCCCTCTTGCAGTGGTCCAAATCCCTCTAATTTTCAGTTCTGCAGCAACAACCAGATGTCATCTGAGGGGAGCGAATAATCAAATTCACTGTTGCCACCTGCAGACCAGATGCAGGCACTTGAAATCTCCCAGGAATGCAGCTGCCCTTCCTGCCCAGCAGTGCCGTGGAGAATAAATCTGCATGCGTTGTTTTCTAGGATTTATTGCCCAGCCCACTGCAAGGACGAGCCGTCGTACTGGGCGCCCGTGTTCGGCACCAACGTTTACGCCGACGTGAGTACCAACCTTGCCCTGAGTCTTGTGACAGTCCTGCCCCACAGCTGGGATCACACTGAGGGTTCAGGGTAGAAATTCACACTCTCTTGAGGTTATCCCATGTGGGGATGGGCAAATGGGGGTGAAAGATGAGGTCAAACAGGCTTGGGGAGCTGTTCTGCTCCCCAGCGCTGATTTATTCTGAAGATTTGGATGTGGCAATCCACAGCTCCTTGGGTTGTGGCCACTGGGTTTGCTGAGCCCTTCTGCTCTCCAGCACTGACTCCTTCCTAGAGATTTGGTTGTGTCCCTTAACCTCCCCAAGCCTTTGGGCTCCAGCTGTGAAGTCATGGTTGCACTTGTTTACCTTTGTAAAGAATTTTGGGATTTATGGATGAGCACCAAATTCCTTTTATTCCATCCTATCACGCCGTAGAATTGACAGAAAAAGACCTCCCTCCCTTCTCCTCCTCTTTCTGGGAGATGAACCATTCCTGAGCAGCCAGGACAGAGCTCAGAGCAGTGGAAAGTGTGTGAGTTGGTTTTATGGGTTTGTTTTCCTGAGCTCTGCTCATGGGGATGAGCAGCGACTTGATGCAAAAACTAGGCAGAGTCATTTTCTTGAAATCTCTTAATATTAGGCCTCTAAAAACTGGGTCTCAATGTTTTTCCATTTGCGGGTGCCTGGTTATTTTGGGGTTGTTTCCTCATTTTCTTTTTTCCATCGGGCACTGTGTTCAGGAATGCCAGCTCCCAGGCTGCCCTGTAGCCTGTAGGGTCGTGGCTTTGGAGAGCCTGGGGGACGCAATCAGCAGATTGTGGACCCCCAGCTTTGGCTCACTCTGGAGCTTTGCAGGCTGCTGAGCAAATCCATCCTGCAGGAATCATACAGTAATTTGGAGAAGCAATTTTGAAAGCAATTTAAAAAATACAAAAACACCCACACTATTTTTAATTTTGCTCAGGACTGATTTTTTTGAAGGTAGAGCTGCACAAACAGGTTATTCTGGCCTAGCTCACAGGCAAATCCACGGAGCAGCTGCCTCCCTGCAGTACCTGCCTCCTGCATGCTCCCACCTGCAGGAAATGGGAAATAGTTTTCTCTTTTTTATAGAGGACAAACCTCCCTCAGATCAGCCCCGAACCAGGGCCTGTGATTACAAAGGAATTAGGTGAGGAGCAGCGTCCCAGGCTGGCAGTGCACTGACGCAAAAGGATTAGTGTCCTTTAATGAACCCATTTCCTACCGTCCCTCCTGGGCATTGTTTCATAAACGAGGGCATGGATGGTGGTTTAATAATAATAACAAAAAAGTATTTGGCCACTTCCTCGAGGGTTTGGTTAACCTTTTTTTTTGGGCTACTGTGCTAGCAGGGTGATGTGGAGGTGCCAGGAAAGTGTTGAGGTTGGCATGAGGTTGGTGGCAAAACAGGTGGAACCAGCTGGGACAAAGAGTTTGAGGTGACACAGAGTGGTGCTGCAAAGGGAGAGGTGGGGACACTGGCAATGCTCAGAACGGGAAGTCAAAAAGAGAAATAACCACACCACGCAAGGAGAACTTGGCAAAAGGTTTTCCCAGGGAGAAAGGCCTGTGCAGGATGCTGGGAATGAACCCAAGCCCACTGCTGAGGAATAATTAAAGCAGGCAATGAGCTGGATAAGTACTGGTTAACTGGGAGGGCTTTGGAAGCAAACTTCACGTCTAGTGTGGCACCTTCATGGCCCTGGGGGCACTTGGCTCCAACTGAGTCCTCTTCAACAAGCTATCTAAAAGAAAATTAAGCATTTACCCCATTTCCAGTCTGCATTTTGCTTTAAAAGGCAGTTCAGGGAATTGTTTGTAGGGAAATCAGTAAGGCTGTGCAACAGGGACATAGAGGAGACTTGAATTTTGGGGTAAATGAGTAAAATGCAAGAAATATGCAACGGTAAAAGTGGACAGGCCTGGTTCTGGGATGGTCACAGAGCCATGGAATGGTTTGGGTTGGAAGGGACTTCAAAGCTCACCCAGTTCCACCCCCTGCCATGGGCAGGGACACTTTCCATAGACTGGAATGCTCCAAGCCCTGTCCAACCTGGCCTTGATGCTGGAGCTGTGGGAACAGCCAGGGATCTCTATGAAGGCTGTAAAACACCTTTCGGGTTCCATGAGGCTCTGTCATTTGTCACTCTGCCTGGCTCCTGGTGTGACAGAATCCTGCAGGGGAAACCCATCCCCGTCCCTGCCCAGGAGCCCTGTGGAGGCAGGAAAGAGAACAATTTACCCCTTTTGAGAGAAGGTTTTATCCACAACTGTGCAGTGATTGCTTGGAGGAGGAGGATGGAGGGATGGATGGATGGATGGGGGATGGATGGATGGAGGGATGGATGGATGGATGGGGGATGGATGGATGGAGGGATGGATGGATGGATGGATGGCCTGCACAGAGGAAGGAGTTTGTCAACTGAGTTTGGAGTCAGCTCTCAGGAGATATTAATGATTAAACCAGTCACACTAGTGAGGAAATTCTGGGTGATTAAGCCCATAGTCAGAGAATATTGTTAATGACCCACTATAAAGTGTGTTGTCATTTTATGGTGAGTGTGCCCCGGGGCCCATTTAATCAGGAATTTGTCTCAGAGTATCCCAAGAGGCTTCACCATGGAAAATTGTTGTATTGTCCATACTGCTGTACTCCTGAACCTGGAAAGGAAGGCTTTATTCTTGTAATCTCTCATCTTCCAAAAGCTCTGCAATCATTTCATCAAAGCACAGCCCGGCCTGGGACATAGGAGGGCTGTAATCCAACAAAGTGATAAGGGGAGGTTTGGGGTGAGGCTGTTGGTCAAAACTTTGAGCGAGCAGCGGAACAGCGAGTCCTGGAAAAAAAAATAACAGGAATGCTTTGAAAAGAACATTGTTCAGGATGTCTCCCAGTGGAGAGGGCTGCAAACCAGGAGAGTTTAACTTTATGAGCCAGTTTTAGATTTATAGATTTCCCACCGCGTATTAGGGCAAATTCACTGCATATCTTCCAAACACAGCATTCCCTTGCTCCCTTGACCATATATAGAAGCAAAACACCAAACTGGCACTCAAAACTCTGAGGGCTGCCAAGAGATAGGCCATCCAAAGTGATAAATATATAGGGGACAAGGCAAAGCTGCCATATATGGCTGTGAGAGGGAAGCAGCATGGGCTGTATTGTGCATGTGCAACGGGAAGAGTTGCACTTGGCACTGGGTTTGTGGTACTTGGATTTTTTAGCAATCAGGACATTTCTGGGCTTGGGATTTTCATCAGTCAGTGCATTTCTGGGCTTGGGATTCTCACCTGCTGCAGTTCGCTGTGCAAAGTTGGTTTTTCCTCTCTGTTCTTGCAGCTTGTTGTCTGTAAACCCTGCAGAGAGCTGATGGCCAAGCTTGCACTATCGCTCAGCCTTCTCTGCTTTTTCTCCCTTTTCCGGGATGTTTTTGGGGCTTAGTCATCAGTTGTTACTGGTTTGTGTTCCTCCAGCTCTTCTGACTCTGCACATCTGGGATGTGCCACAGAGAAACTTCAGTCTTTGCAGAAGTCAAATCTCCCTCCACATTTGGTGTTGTTTTATGGGGTGACGCCCATCCCAAAACTACACCAGCCAATGGGGGCAGCCCTTCTGTCTTCCCTAGAAAGAAGGATGTGAACTGTCCCAGATAATTGATGGTCATTTACCTTAGTTCAGGAGAAGCATTTCCTTTTCAAGCAGCTGTATGAATGACCTTTGCTTCTTTGAGGTCAGTAGCACAGAGTTTTACCTCAGAGGTTTCTCTGGTGCAGCGCCAAGAGGCACTGGCTGGAAAGTTGTCCTCAATTCAGTCTTGGCCCTGGATAAGATGAAGAAGTGTGGGTGTAGACTGGACATTGGGCAAGAATTCTTCTCTGTGAGGGTGGGGATGCCCTGGCACAGGTGCCCAGAGCAGCTGTGGCTGCCCCTGGATCTCTGGCAGTGTCCAAGGCCAGGTTGGATGGGGCTTGGAGCACCCTGGGACAGTGGAAGGTGTCCCTGCCCATGGCAGGGGTGGCACTGGATGAGATTTCAGGTCCTTTCCAAACCAAGCCATCCCATGATTCTGTGATGATCTCACAGGTGCAGCTCCAGCTCAGAATGATGGAAAATCTGCTTTTCCTCTGCAGTGATGGTGGATCTTCTTTCACTCAGGGATTATGACAGATCAAGATCTAGCTCCTAGTTTGTCCAAAGAGGCACAAAACAGTTTCACAGCTGTTTCTTTTTCTATTCCTTGTTTTTCTTGGCGTTTATGGAATTGATAAGTCTTTGTATATTGTCCCTGTTGGACACAAAATGAAGATGATTGACTCCAAGAATTCAGAAGGCAAATGAGCATAGAAAGCTTTATTGTCCAATTCTTCCTACTATTTTATAAGGTCTTACAATACAGAGTTAACATGATTGGTGAATAGGAATGACACCTCTCCAATCCCATTGGTTAAACTAGAGAAACAGAAAAACATCAGTTGGACAAGATTGTTTTGAGAAAGAATAGTTGTTTTTACAAGATGGTTTTGGGAAGGAAACCCTGTTGAGAAGTTTTCCCTTGGGAAAAAACAACCAATTATTAGCAGGCTAAAAATTTTCTCCGACTCTGAAATATCAAGCCCACAGTATATAAAATATAGATAGGGCATAAGTCAAAGCAATTCAATATTTTTCAGAGCTCCAGTATCTGCAAGACTGCAGTGCACGCAGGGGTCATTTCGGATGAGAGGGGCGGCTTTGTGGACGTGATGCCTGTAGAGAAGAAGAAAACCTACGTTGGCTCCCTAAGGAACGGCGTCCAGTCAGAGAGGTGAGATTTCCTTCCTTTCCACTTTCCTCTTCTTTTCCACAGCGGGTTCAGCTGCCTGGGAAAGTCAGCAGGTATCAGCTCGACAGGCTGGTGGCTTGGAAAGACCTCCCAGTGTCACTGTGAGTTGTGGCACCCAAACAAATGGAGCGTGCTGACCTGCTCCCACCTTCCCCCAGCCAGCTCAGGCTGCTGTGAAAGGTGGGAGATGTTGTTAAGCTTTGTTAGGTTTTGTTAGAGCACAAGTCCAGATTAATCCATTTTGCTGTGTGTTTAACACATCAGGAGATGAGCGCAGGTATTTTCAGGTTTCAGTCCAGGTCATGGTTTGGGTTTTATAATTTGGATTTCCATTCAATTCTTGAGTGTGGGATTCATTTGTATTTGTCTTCTATTCTCTTTGAAAGAGGCATGAGTAAATTACCCTCTTGAGACATGAACAAACACTTTTTGAAGACACATTTTCCAACTCTGTAGGGTTTTTTTGTGGTTTCTCGTGGGCCAACCATGCCGGTTTCATTCAGTGACCAATTGCAAATCTGTGCTCCCAAAATCCTTCACCTCCTCATGACCACAACAATCCAGTCACAGCTCATCCAGCCCTTTCTAATCTGAGACTTCACTTTCAATCTGTTGTGTATTTTTTCAGCTTTGGTGTGATGGCACTGATTTCTCAGGGCTACCTTCTCAGGTATAGAATTCCCCACAGTTAGGGGGTTTTTGGTCACTGCTAACTCTGTCTGCTCTGTGCAGTTCTTCTTTTATAAAGACCATAGGAAATTCTATCAAGTTTGCAGGTTTTATTCTAACAATGGATATTCCAGAATGCTTTAGAGCACCTCAAGAAATAAAACCAGACTAAGACAGGAAAGCCATAGCTGTTAAATAGGGAGTTTTAATATAGATTACCAGGGTCAGCATTTTCCAATTTGATAAATTGGATTTAGGTGAAAAACCTTCAGGTGAAATTCCTTTGAATTTTTTTTTTTTCCTATTTCAGTCTTGCTTTCACTGATCTTTTATACTAAAAGACAACTTTTTACTGGGGTGGCAAACTGTGCCCTAGCTAAGAATAAATCTCACCACTCTCAGAGATGTGCAACGTGAGCAGCCAGTGCTGATCTGAGAGGGGAGGGAAACCAGAGACCTCCCCACAGCGGGGATGAAGATTTGGAAAATGTTATTTACACTCAGCAATAAGGAGCAGCTTCATGCTGAGAGGTCCACCAGAGAGTGAAATAGCTTTGCCAGGATTAAGGTGAACCCTTACCCTTTTTGGACACTGGAAATAACCTTGGGTAAAGATACACACCCAAACAAGTATGGGAAAAGATTGCCTTGAGGATTGACCGGGTCCTCACTCTTGGTGCAATGTTTATTTTGTGGGAAGGTGAGATTTTGTATTTTTCCTGGGTTTTTTCAGTGCAGTAGGACCTGGGAATAAAAAAACTCCTTTCCCCATGCACACAGCCACCCCGAGCTGCTCAGAGTCAGAGCATGTGGGGACACCTCTGCAGGTTGAAAATGAATATCCATATTTATTGTCATTTAACGTGAGCTGAGCTGGCCATTCCCACTGCCAGCACTAGGAGCCAAGCCAGACAGGCCCTGGGAACCTGCCAGCCTATTTGACAACTGGTTTTTTTAGGAAAACATATTCCTCTTTATGCCTGAATCTCTGCACAAGGGAGCACAGTGTTCCTTGGATAAAAGCTAGGGCTGTAAGGGAGTCTGTTGTCTTCCAGCTCCTTTTGTTGGCATGAGCAGTGCAGATTTGGATTGAAAACACACAAAAAAAGGTGAAACCACAGATTTGTGCCTCTTCTTTTTCCTCCTTTATCTTTCTCCTGCTCCTGGTAGGAGAGAGATAGGAGGAACTCAGAGTTGCCTGTTTGGGTTCTGCGGTGTCTTCATTTGGTTCATTCCACGTTTGTTTTGTTTTCCTCTTTCCTTTGCCTCCAGCCTGAAGAATCCTTTGGATGGGAACGCTTTCCGAATCTTTGCTGTGAAGCAGTAAAGAAACCCCCATGGAAGGTGCAGGCTTCTTTGGGAGAGCTCTCTGTTGACCTCCAGAGACACCAAAGCTCCTCTGAATGGCATCAGCTCTGCCCGTACCCTCCTTGCCGACCTCCTTCAGGGAACTCCAAAAAGAAAAGGGGGCACAAAAAAAAAAAATAACCCCCCAAGAAAAGACCCCAGGTTCTGACTCAGCTGTTGGCATCTCATCGCACCCGTGCAGCGTTGTATCTCTTCGTCTCGTGTTTTTTTGTTTCTCTAGGGGCATTCAGCGACCATAAACTGTTCTAAGTTTCATTTTACCAGAGGTGTTGCTACACAGAACGGCGGTGGCTCCGTGTGCAGCAGATTCAGGGATCTCAGCCCGGGCCTGGATGGTGTTTTTAGGGTGTGAAGCTTCTCCTGGGATGGGCGTGAAGATGAGCGGGCTTGGGAGTGAGCAGCTGTCCAGGCACTGGGCACTTTGAAAGGAGAAACTTTGAAAATTTGCGTTGTTTGGGAAGAGGATGGGCTTTGACAGAGTGCTTTTGTGTATGTTGGATGGTTTCTGTGCAAAAAGAGGCTAAAAAGTGGTGTTTTTCCCCACTGAGGTGGCGTGCAGCAGCACTGCTGTGTGAGGCTGCCGGGTACCTCGAATGAGGGGTTTGGGGATGTTCTTGGCGGCCAAAATTGAGGTTTTGTGGGCCTGGAGCAGGGTGTAAAATGGTGGTAGAGATCCTCACTGCAGAAAATGAGGCCACCAAGTAATTTAAAGAGCAGGTTGAAGTGTTTGCTGGTCAAACACTCCCAGGTATCTTGCAAGTCTGGCAACCTCTGAGCAGTCAGACTCGGGGCTCCTGTGCTGGCACATCTCATCCTATACTCCATGCCATAACTTCAGTTAAATGCAGTGTATTGGTTTATACAGCAGTGCTGGTTGTTTATAGTAGTTAATAGTGATAAAATTAATCTTATTTCTGCTAGGAATGGTTGCATCTGTAGGAAGCAGGTTCACTTTCCCTTTGTGAAACTCCTTGTGGTGTGTGCAGTTGTGAGACTTTAAAGATGCAGCATAAATTGGAGTAAATTAATTTTTCCTGTCCAATTTGTGAAGGGAACAGATCCCCACCTTCAATGCAAATGCTGTACCTGTGAGCATTTGATATCCAGGATGGTGGGGTTTGCAAAACTCATTAAGGTATTGTAATGATGTTATTCCATATTTTAATATTTTTGTCTTGACTTGCACCCAAATGCATTTCAAAGCCAAGAGCAGGGCTCAGCATGAGCTGCTTTTTTGAGGCAGAAGGAATATTCTCTGCTGCATATTGGAAGTGGATTTTTATGATTGGTCTAAAAATTGAAATTTATTAATAGAAATTTATGATTGGTGAGTTTTTGATACACACACATCCAACGACTTCATCAGTCGTGAGAAGACAAAGTCAACAATGGTTCTTCAGAATGTGCAGTCCTTCTGCTCAATAATTGAATTGTAATTCTGGGTAACAAGTGGGAAAAGTATTTCCCTCTATTTGGCAGATGTTTCACAGCTGCTCTCATGCCCAGAATATGTTTGGTTTAATCTAGACAGATATAAGAGCCATCTCATCAAGCTCTTTCAAAACACAGACCAAAAGCATTTATATGATTAAACGCTTCTTTAATTCTGTAAACACCATGAAATCAGCAAGGAAACTACATTTAAATGACATTTATCACTCAACTTGTCCCACCACTGGGATTTATTTCTCCATAAAATCTGAATCTGGAAAGAAACTTTTAGTAAAACCTGAAATTGGAGCTGCTTTGCACTGTCTCCAGAAATACTGCACAGAAAAGCCACTGTTGGGGTGGATAGAGAGAAGTGACCCTTCGTGTCATCTTTGTTTATGTAGTATTGTCGTCCAAGGTGTACAGTATTGACTTTAGATAGGAAAACCAAACTATTTCTTTTTCTTACTAAGTAAATTGATGTTGAAAACAGCTGGAACATATCCTAGAAAAGCTGATGGTTTGGGAGCGTTTGAGATGTTGGCAGTGAGGAAAAGCTCCCCTGTTTGTGCCCGCTGTGAAGCCTTGGGGTGTGCACGATCTGGTTCAAGCCCATCCAACACTGCAGCAAGAATTTGGGACACCCTGGGCCAAACGGGCTGGGAATGGGATTGGAGAGAGTAAGGGGTGCAGTCAGGTTCATGGGGACTGCAAGAGCACATAAAACACCTTGACTCTAATGTAGGATCCATGAAAATCACGGATGGAAGGAGATGGAAAGGAATCTGAGGGCTCTTGGAGTAAAACCCAAGGGGATTATTGTGAGCACATAAAAGTCCAAACAGCTGGGAATGTACCTAGGTGATGGAAAGGGGACGGGGGAAGGGTTATTATTCCAACAGAAATATCCTAAAATGCTTAATTCAAGTTACAATTGCGTATTTTTATCTTCAGCCAACTGGTTTGGATTTTTTAGAAACCGATGTTAATTTAAGTCTGTATCTGTTTATTTTTGTATTTGTTGTACAAAAGAGAAATTGTGACTTTACTACACAAATATTTTTCGAGGTCCTGGGTGCTATTAATTTAAACATACCTCCACCAGAATTAGGGGTGATCAGGTCCTCCGAGGCAGTCATGACCTATCAATGACTTGCAATCATGTGTGCTAGCTATTCATAAACAGGTGGGACAGTACCAGTTTTCAGCCAAATATTGACAGATTTTATTTCTGATTACCATGACGTTTCTCAGCCTGCTATATTTCAGTGCAGCTTAAAGATGCATCACATCTGTATCTCACCAGGCCTGTTCCTCCTCAGCACAGCTGTAGGCACCTGAAGCATCCAGGTGCAGCCAAAGCTGATGCTGCCTGGTTGTTCTTCTCCAATAATTTGGGATTTTTTTTTGGAGGTGGTCATTGCAGAACACCTGGCTCAGCCAAATCTCCAGGAAACACAGCCAGGGTGAAATCCAGAGCCTGTGCTGGTGGGGCCTTGGCTCCACTCATTCCTTCTTTTTAAGACTTTCAGCCAACAGCTGGTTGAGGAGGCTCCAGTTGGTCACTTGTGCAGTCTAAATATTTAGGGCCAGTTCATAGAGTTGCTTTTCTTTTTTTTTTTTCTATGAAAAATGGTGTATTTTACTTCCTATGTATAAAAGTTACTTGTAAATTTTTGTTTGCCTTTGCATGTTTTCCAAGGGGCCGTGGTTGTTTATAAACTAGATTTTTTTTTTTTTGTCCTAAATACAGAATTGTAAAATATCTTTTCCTCCCTACCCTTCCATTTTCTTTTGATTTCTGAATTATTTGTGAAATAAAACCTTCCCGGAATGAACGCTTCCCTTGTCTTTAATGCTGAACCAGAGTTGGGGTTGTGTCTAGAAGAGCTATTTGGGATTAATCCTGGAGACTGGAGTGTCCTCTGGAGACTCCAGATGAGATTGGGATGTGCAAAGCCTGTCCCACAAACAAATAAACTCCCCAGTACCCAGGCATTAAAACTCAATCTTTACCCCACCAAAAATAAGAGGTATCCTTAGTGAAACACACTGAGAGTAAAGGAAAATCACTGCCTGTCTGTGAATCCCTGCAAACTAAGGGCTGATGAGATTAATGGGTTGGAAATAGTGTTTAATGATTTAGTGCTGCAAAATACAAGCGAGGTGAACTCCTCCCCACCTGAGTAGGCTGGTGTGAATTGCACCAACATTTTTGGAAAGGAAAAGTATTCAGATTTTGTAAATCCCTTTGAAATTTTCTCCAGGCTTTTTCCTTGCTGACAGCACCACAAATCAAATCGGATTTTTTCCTGGTAATCCAACCCCATTTGGTGAAAGGAGCAACACAGGGAGGTTCATAACTCATCCTCCAGACAATGAGCACCAGATGGGGTTTGACCAAAACCGTGGGCTGGGCCATGGGATGGGATCCTGACTGACCAGGCCATGAAATTTGCATTTCTTCATTACCTATGCAAGAGGATTAATGTTGACTCCAGAGATGTTTGCTTTATTTCAGGGCTGGGCTGATGCAGTTATGGTTCAGCAGTATTTCCCTGTCCATCCCAACCTGGGACTGATGAGATAACATCATCATTATTGCCCTGCCAATGATTTCTCTAGAAGAGAAGTTCCATGGCTCCTGCATGCCCTACAACTCCAAACTACTCGTTTGAATTTTCTTTGTGCTTTCATTTCTCCTTTCTCACTGCTGCAAATTCATTCTCAGTTGGCTGGAAATATTTGGGAAGATTTTCCTAAGCAGAGCTCAAAGGTAAGCAGAGAGGGGAATTCAGGCTCGTGGTTATTGTGAGGCTGCCTAGAGCATCCTATTGATGGCAATAATTGTTTGATATCCTATTTGTTGGTGCTACAAAATGCCCCACTCTGTGATTTGGAGCCAGATGATATTTAAGGTCCCTTGCAACTAAATCCATTCTGTGAATTCTGTGGTAAAATTTAGGTCCTGGTTGGCCTAGAGAACAAAACAGCTTAGCACCCAAAATTGAGGGCTGGACCTAAGCCATCCTTTGAGTTACCATTCCATCTTTTGCCACTGTCTCTGGTTTTGTCTCCTCCTGCTCCAGCCCTGGGCTTTGTCCTCTGTTCATGCACAGAAATTGGTGTTGGTACAAGTTCTGTGTGAGAGCAACATGGCAAACAAAGCTGTGCCTTCCTCCTGTACAACAGGTGTGAAACCCAGGTAAGTGAAGGCTTAGGGGGAAGCACACAGGCAGGAGAAAAATTAATTCTCTTTTCCCAGCTGGGGTGGGGTTCAGATTCTTCTTTAGCTGAGAAGGACAAAGACTGGAAGGCTGAAAGAAAGCAGAAGAGAAAGAGANAGTGAGATTCAGATTCTCCTTTGGCTGAGAAGGCTGAGGGAAAGAGAAACCCACATGGAGCTCAGTGAGGGTGGCAGATCCGATATTCCCACATTGCTGGGAATCCTTGGGGATCAGCAAGTAGCCAGGCTTTCTCTGCTCACTGCTTCAGGCACAAATAGCTTGTTGCTGGTTGTTTTGCCTTCTTCAGCCCGTGCTGAGCTCACCAGAGCCTATGTATAGCTCGGGCATACCTTGGGGTGGGTGTCCTTCCAAAAACCCACAGTCATTTATAGGATGCGCCCCGGCCATGTTCCCAAAGCCAAACCATGGGGTTGGCTCTCATTTACACTAAGGACCTACTTTAAGGCACTTAGGAGGCATTTATGCCACTTTAGGGTGTGGGGAGAGCAGTGTAAAGAAGCCTCAGTGTCAACAGCAACCACCCTTCTATCTTGTTGACAGTGGTTAAAATTGGGTTAGGGAGTTAAGTCAACAGACAAGGTCTGCCTTGTGCAGCTCCCCCTGCTCCTCACCCCGGGGAGGGCTGCCCACAGCGTCCCTCAGGCTCTGCCCAGCACATGGCAGGAGATTCGGTGTCCAAGGGAACACGGGGATATTTATAGCGGGTGAAAAGTCAGGGGGGCACAGGTGGAATGGGAGAGCTGGAAGCAGAGGGAGCAAAATAAATCCAGAGCTTTGGGATGTCTTACAGGGGCTGATTCTGTCAGGTTTGGGCTGATTGTGACCAGGGAGGGACTTGCCAACACATACAGCTGTCCTGAGGGGTGTTTGACTGATATCTGAAGTTTTTATTTCAGTAGCTGCCTCAAGGTTTGTTTCTGCACATCTCTCTTTTGCATGTGTGGAAGCTGAGAAAATACCACCTATGAACAAAGCCCAGGGGCCAGAGGACGAGTTTGTCAGAAACAAATCTCAAAGGCAGCCTAATTTCCCTCTCCACCAGCTGAACAGGCTTTGTAAGTTGGAAAAAAGAGTAAAACCCAATAGAGATTGACTGTAGGAGGTAGGGATATTCATTCCATCTGACTTGATGTGCTTGTAATGAAAATATGCTTTATATCAATGCAGGGATAATTGAAAAAATTAAAACTGCATCAGTACCTGTGCTGGAAGAAACAGGCTGAAAAATCAGATGCCATTTGGAAGGGAAGAGTACAAGGAATAATAAAGGATGGAGACCAACCAGCAAGGAACAGCTCAGCCCAACTGAGATAGAGTCAAAAAAAATCACATTATGGCCAAGGAGATAAAAGTCCTACCAGGTGTGAAAGGATCAGCAAGGCAGGTGAGAAACCTTTCAGCTTTGCTTCCTCTGCTCAGGTCCCTGGTGCAATATGACAGTGTCTGGGTTTGTACTGTTATTGCCTGGGAAATATTCAACAGCCTGGGGGAAGTCCAGGAGGAAAGAAAGAGAGGCCTGAGAGCTAAAACAACTCCTGAGAAAGCAGGAGAGATCTCTGAGGGTGAAAAAGGTGAGGAAGGGGATGCCTGAGGAGTGTAAAGGTACACTAAAAGGATAGAGAGGGTTCTTCATGCCCCAAGGGGCCCCACGGGGAAGGGGTGGGCTTAAAATGTAATAGGAAACACTGAGACCATTGGCAAAGGTTCTGCCTGGAGCAGATTATCTGTGTGGTCTTTTCAAGCCCCCATTCCATGTTTTTAAGATTATTCTGGGTGGCAGCTCCTAAAATGAGATCCTGCTTTGAGTGGAGGATGGACTTGAAAACTTTTTGATGGTACTCCCAGGTGATTTTTTTAATATAATTTTCGAAGTTAAAGGAAGCATTTCATCATGTGGGAATTGCTATCCTCTGGAGCAGGATGGTGCACAAGGAGGAACTGCCATTTTCCTGTGGGTGACACAGATAGAGATGACCTGGCAGAAGAAGCCTAGGTAGAAATGTGCAGTGTCATGGCAGTCATGATAAAAACTAGTCATTGTTCTTTTAAGTCCTTGTTGTTCAGGATTTTTTTTTGGTTGTTGTTTTGAGGGGTTTTTTTAGGTCTTTTGGCAGACAGATGAATTCTGAGGTGCAATGGATGAACCCGTGGCCATTATGTCTGAGATAAAATAGTGGGGATAACTCTTCAGAAATGCTGGCAAGGAAGAGGTGACCTAGGGCATCCCCTGAGGGTGTCACTGAGCCAGGCCTGGCAAGGNGAGGAGTGTAAAGGTACACTAAAAGGATAGAGAGGGTTCTTCATGCCCCAAGGGGCCCCACGGGGAAGGGGTGGGCTTAAAATGTAATAGGAAACACTGAGACCATTGGCAAAGGTTCTGCCTGGAGCAGATTATCTGTGTGGTCTTTTCATGCCCCAATTCCCGGTTTTTAAGATTATTCTGGGTGGGTGCTCCTAAAATGAGGTCTTGCTTTGAGTGGAGGATGGACTCAAAACTGTCTTGATGGCCTTCCCAGGTGGGTTTTTTTTTTTTGTAATTTTCAAAGTTAAAGGAAGCATTTCATCATGTGAGAATGGCTATCTTCTGTTTGGACCAGAATGGTGCCCAAGCAAGGATTAACATTTTTCTGTGGGTGACACAGATGACCTGGCAAAAGAGGCCTAGGTAGAAATGTGCAGTGTCATGGCAGTCATGATAAAAACTAGTCATTGTTCTTTTAAGTCCTTGTTGTTCAGGATTTTTTTTTGGTTGTTGTTTTGAGGGGTTTTTTTAGGTCTTTTGGCAGACAGATGAATTCTGAGGTGCAATGGATGAACCCGTGGCCATTATGTCTGAGATAAAATAGTGGGGATAACTCTTCAGAAATGCTGGCAAGGAAGAGGTGACCTAGGGCATCCCCTGAGGGTGTCACTGAGCCAGGCCTGGCAAGGAACAATTTAGGGCATCCCCTGTGGGTGACACTGAGCCAGGCCTGGCAAGGAAGGGACGATTTAGGGCCTTCCCTGGAGGTGTCACTGAGCCAGGCCTGGCAAGAGAGGGATGATAAGGGCATCCCCTGGGGGTGTCACTGAGCCAGGCCTGGCAAGGGACAATTTAGGGCATCCCCTGGGGGTGTCACTGAGCCAGGCCTGGCAAGGAATGGGTGATAAGGGCATCCCCTGAGAGTGTCACTGAGCCAGGCCTGGCAAGGAAGGGGTGATCAGGGCATCCCCTGAGGGTGACACTGAGCCAGCCTGAGCAGCACAGGCAGGGAAGGCCTCTCCTCACAGTGCCAGGTGTGCTGCACCATCTGAGGCCAGGCTTTGGGTGGAGAGAGAAGGGCAACCATGGAAATTTTCTCATCTGCAGAGTCATGAAACCATGTCAGGCGTCTGAGGGCAACTGGCCAGCTCAGCAGGCTGTGTGTGCCTTTCCAAAGACACCGGGGAAGCCGGGCTGTCTCAAAGCCTTACAGCAAAACAGATGCAGGGAGCCGAGCAGCCCAAGTGCTGGACAATGCTTTCCTTGGGAACAGCTTCATTATCAGCAAACAATGATCTCTCTGAATCCAAAACGCTAAATGGGGATTTGTTTGGACACCGAGTATTTTAACCAGAGCCATAAAATTAAGAGAACACCCCCAAGTTTTCGTGAGCTCCAAAGTTTCGCGTCTAGACCAAGGAAAGGGCTTTAGGAGCCAACTCTAGCTGATGCTGTGGACAGCTCTGGATGCACTTCCAGAAAAGTGATCCACTTTTAAGGGGAGTTACTGGAAAAGTGGTCAAGCCCTGTCCCTTTGGCCGTGGGCATGGTGTGGCACCACAGGGAGGCTTGGATTGGAGGGTCCTGCCCGCCCCGGGCGTCCTGCACTGACGCAGGAGAGAGTTGTGTGAGGTCTCTGCTCTCCTCTTATATAATCCATGACTTCAGATAAAATTAATGCCAAGTACCCAAAAAAGGGATTGTGCGTGCGCTCCCTCGCAGCCTCTTCCCGTAATCTGAACACGGCGTCCGACTGTGACAGTTCTGCCAGTAAAATCCAGGGTTTTTTTCCCATTTGCCGTGGGATCCAGATTTAAAATTAGCCATGTCCCAGCAGGGCCATCCCTGCCAGCCTCAGTGCTCAGGGCCTCAAAAAGAGCCCAGCAGCCCGGTTTGAACACTGACCAGAAAAGTTTGTTCAGGGAGGGCTCCCTGGCTGTTAACAACAGGAGCCTCCGTCAGCTCCTACATCGAGAAAACACTCAAGCTTTATAAAAATACCTCCTAAAGTAAATATCACTGAGTCACAGATACTAAATAATAATAATTCATACGTTAGGAGCAGAAATATCAGCAGCACCTGTGAGGCAGGCCTTTTTCATGTGCAATATTACAGAATTGGGTATGTGTTCCTCTATATTTTTTCCTTTTTATTTTCTTTTTTTTTAATGTGTGCCAGCCTTTCCCATTTGGGACACAGGCTTGGAGCTGCTCCGAGGCCTTGGGGTCAGTGAAGCTGGTTGGAGTCTCAGTCCCACAAGGGGAGCAATTTCCCTGGAAGGGACCCAAGGAGGGAGGGCATTGAGCAGCACTCCTCATCCAAAGGTCAACAGTGGGGGCATTCCCAGGGAATTGGAGTGTCTGACTCCATAATTGCAAATTACAGATAAATGATGGGATTTTTTTTGATTGACTGACCTTTAGGGGAAAAAAAAAATCAACTCCAAACCAACCACATTACGTAAAATTTATGCAACTGCCCAATCCCCCAAAGCATTTTTGTCTTATTAAGGATCAAAATGGAGTGAAAGCCAATCCTCACTTCTGTAGCAGGCAGTTTTATGTAAAAAGTGGTTTTGTTGATCAAAATATATTAAAAAAGAATTTTAAAATATGCTGAGTTTTAAAAAGTGAAATTGCAGTTATTTCAGTAATTTCTTTTCATGTTTGAAAGTGTGGCTTCTTAAAAGCTTGTTGGACTTGAAAAGCATTAATGAAAAATTTTAATTAATTTTGTTGTTCGCAGTTTTTTTTTTTTTAATTTTCCCATGGTGTTTCACTGGCGTTTTCTGGCTCATGTGGAGACTGAGATGCTATCTGGGTGAGGAGAGGAGAAATTTTTTGGTTGAAATTGAGGAGGAGTGTCAGCTAAAAAAGCCTAAGAAGTTCTGGACAGAACTGTAAAGGAGAAAGGCTTCTCTTGAGGAATGGAGATAAAGGAGGAGTGAAGAGCAAGGGCCATGACAAGGACTCAAACTGGAGCTTAACACTTCATTTTTGTGAAATCTGGCAGAAGTTTTGCTGTGCACTTGGAATGAAAGGCACTCCCCAAAATCCAGGGGGTGAGTGGAAGTCAGCATGGGAGCTGATCCGTATGCTTTGAACCCCCTCAAACTTATTTTCTTTTTTATCTCCAATAGAAAAGTGTATTATTCTGCCAGTCCTGAAAGACCCAGTTCCATCATCAGTAATTCCACGACACTGTGTCCTGGCTCTGCAGCCCATCCTGCCAAGCCTGCTGCCACTTAAGTGGTCCCAAAACTGCTTCCATAGAAGTTCCTCAGCTCCTTTAAGCCAAGCCCTGGATTTGGAAGGACTCTGTGAGAGCTTTTAGCTCTGAGCACTTGATTCATTAATTAACACACATATTAGCTTGAAAGGTAAGAGATTTTTGGTCCCACGTGGCCATAGAGGTGGAGATTCTTTTTCAGGAACGGGGAATGAATGCTCCTCCTCGCATTTGCTTTTTGAGTTGATCAATGGAAAGAGTAAAGGGACACTGTGGCTGTAGGGACAGTGCTCCCTGTGGAGCTGTGGTGGCACTGAGATGCCAGCAAGGACACGTGTGATGGTTCTGGCTTCTTTTTTTGCCAGGGTTGGGATTAATACATAGGAGTCATAGTTTTGTGTTCGGACTTGAATGTTTATTATTTCTTATCTATTTACAGACTCAAGAGCTGTGAGCTCTGACTAGCAAGTCAGAGAAATGAGGTAAAATGGAGAGCCCCTGACTCTTTCCAAGGTTATTTAAGTGATAATTACCCAATAACGAGGTGACACCTACTTGATTTATGGTTTTGACCCAATAATGACCACCCAAGGACCTCAAAGCGGACCTTTTTCACCCAATTACAGAAAACCAACAAACCTATGAAAAAGAAGGAAGGTGATGAAAAGAAAGTGAAAAAACCCCAACTAACCTCCACTCTAAAGTCTCCATCTTTCCCCATATACATTACTATATACCAAAATCTTGAAATCTGTCTCCAGAATTCCAAGTTTCCAGAATTCCAACATACATGGAGCCAGTTTTCCTTTCCTTTTACCCTGAGGGTCTCAGGGGTGCAGGACATGAGTGCATGTCCTGCAAATCTTCTCCAGGCAGATTCTCACACAGTGAGAAATGGTCCAGAAATGCTGAAGACACATTTCTCCCTTCCCCTGAAAGCACCTGGAAGAGTTTCACTACAGGCTCTGCCTTCTTCCAGGAAAAGCCATCTTCTGTGGGAAGAATAGAGGATGTCATTCTGCCAGCTAAATGCAATGTGAAGGGAATTTTCTCACTAGGATAAGACAGCCATAAGCAGCCTCGCTTTTTCCTGAGCTAACTTTTGGGTTTTCTGGAAATTATGGGCACCATCCCAGCTCGGTGGCTGGGCAGACAACACAGCCCTTGTCTCTACCTCTTCATATCAAAAGATTCCCAGTGGACTTTCCTCAGGGAAAATTGATGGAAGAGCTCACTCAGCTGGTCAAACAGCACAGGCAGCCTGGAAAAGTGCCAAGGATGACAAGCCTGGATGAAAGCCCAACTCCTGTTGTTCCAGCAACGATGGACACTGTTGGTTTTGTGCTTGGCCACTGGCAAGTAGATGGAGCTGCTCCATTTGTAGGCCCAGTTTAACCAGCCCTGTGCTGAGGGCTGCAGGGAGGTTTTTGTGTCTTCACCAACTGCATCCCATCCGTGGGAGCATCTCTGGTCTGGTGGATGAGCAAAGCAGTCATTTCCAGAGCTGGGGGTGTGCAAAGCAGGGGGAATTCCTGTTCTCACCCACAGCTCTGACCTGCCAGCCCCCTGGGCACAGTGGTTTTGGCAGATGTGAGTTTCTCATCAAAGCCCCACTTTAGGCTGTAGCTTCTCATTATCTTCTGAGATCTCTGCCTTTTAATTAAAGGCAGACCTGAGACCCCTGGGACCTGCACACCCACCCCTCTTTATGTTTCCCCTCCCTTCCCTGGTGGCAGAGAGGGGCAGGCGTGGCTGTGCTGGGCACAGGGGACAGTGGTGGCAGCAGTTGTTGGCACAGACTGAGCTCAGGGAACCCCCTCACACTGGTGGTGGGGGAGGATTTTCCTGGGAGAGGAGTGAGACAGGAAAATTATTGGAAGAGGAAGCAAAAATGAACCACAGACTCATTTTTAATGAGTGTACAGAGAATTACTGTAGATTTCAACATCTATTTTGACTGGACAGGAAGAGAGTATTGCAAAGGGTGCAAGAACACAAACCCCCTTTGCAAAGAAAGGCTCACAAAGCCCTGTCAGGATCTCATTTATGGGTCTCATAAACCAGGGCCTGGTCATTTCAGGTTTGCACAAGAACCCCAGTTCTGCACAGATCACAGGCTCCAAACCAGCCATGCAGGAAAATGTAGATTTTTCTGGAGTGGTGGCATCTTTGAGAGGGTGTCTTTAGAGGTGAATGGTTTCCTCCATGGCAGTAGCAGGACAGGAGATGGCATCAGACCACAGTTCTGGCTGTCCATGGCCATGCTGTCCCCTCTGGCACTGAAGAAAAGGTGTGGCAATGCCACGGGAAACCACGAGGCTGTGAGAAAAGGCTCGTAACCCTGGCTCACCAATTTCCTAATTAAAAGCCCGATTTGTTAAAGGATATTGCGCAGAAATCAAAAAACGGGCAAATGTGTCACAGGTAGCCCAAAGGCTGGAACCACAGCTGCGAAATTCGCTCTCTGGAAACAGCACTGTGGGTTTTGGAGTTGTGATGCAGCGCTTGGTCACAGCGGCTTGCTGAACTGAAACTGCCCCACTGCTCATTTCCTCCCTGATTTTATTGAGCT
This sequence comes from Hippolais icterina, assembly GCA_013400075.1. NCBI lineage: Eukaryota > Metazoa > Chordata > Aves > Passeriformes > Sylviidae > Hippolais > Hippolais icterina. Next base: position 23,220 of record VWYN01025623.1, read on the forward strand.
CTGCTTCAGGCCCTTTGTTGAAATAGCTGCTGGGTGCTGGTGGGTTGGTGTGGAGCAATGTCGGGGCTGTGTCACTTTTGGATAAAGTGTCTGGCACAGACGATGCCCTCCAGGCATGGCAGCACCTCCATCCTGAGCATAATCACCCTCATTAAACCTCATTAGTGCCAATTGAGTCAGCGGGTGTTGGGATAGAGTCACACCTTCTGCTGCTGATGCCTCAAGTTAGAGTTTTCCTGTTTTTCAGACTCTGTGCTGCCCAGGGGTGCAGCTCTGAGCTCACAGTCAGGGTCACTCAGCTCTCTGCACACAACAGGGACACAAAACAAATCCTTGTCCTGCTGCACACCAAGGACAACTTTCAGCCCAACAGCACCAACAAGGGTGGCTGGAGGGAGGAACAAGAAGGATGGGAGCTCACAGCCTGGAGCTGGGATTGGACAATTCAACCCCAATATGCAAATGGACCAAAACTTATCAAAGTGTGAGACCTCCTGACTGTCTGTATATTTTGTGTCCATTTTGTGTACATTTTGGGTCCATTTTGTGTCCATTTTGGGTCCACCTTGGGTGTAGATCTGGTCAGGCCTTGTCCTGCCCAAGATGTATCCTAAAGGCCTTTCAATAAATCCCTGCTTTATTCTCTGGCTCTCTCCAATCTCTTTTTCAGGTCAGCCTTCCCAAGGCATCACTGCAGCCTCATCCCTCGGTGCCACCTGAGCTGTTGGCGTCTGAACCTGTTTTATGGCAGGATTTGTAGGATTTGCAGGGCAGGAAATGCAGCTCCCATTCCAAACCTAGCACCAAGGCATCGTGAGGCAAGGCCTGTGAGGCACAGCAAAAAGGAGAAGGACATTTCCAAGTAAGCCTGGACTTTGGGGAACAGGATATGACAGTGGTGGGGCTGATGGGATGATTTTCAGTCACTCTTCTGTCTCACACTAGTTGGGACAGTGTCCACACGCTTGTCATTGTGACAGGTCTTGGAATATTAATTATAATAATGATTTTAATACTTCAGGGACATGGGAATAGATTATTCAGTATTGGGTAGCTGGTGACAAGACAGGAGGGGATAAAACGAACTTTCATGAAGACCATGTTTTCATAAAATATTAATGTATATGTCATAAAATATTTCATTTATATTAGAAAAACAAGAAAGGCTCAAGGGAACATAACGGAGCTCCTGCAGTCCTTGACTGTGTCTAGAGCAGACATGAAAGCCTTCATGGTGTGCCAGGAGGTGAAATCAGCCACCAAGAGATGCCTGTCAGCAGGACAGCGCTGCTCCAGGTCCGTGAGTTATGGATTCTGGACAGCAGGGATGGGAAGAAGGAAGGTTGTGGAACATCTTTCCAATCACATCAGGGATGTTGCTGCATTGTTTGGCTGATTCAAGATTTCCAGGGCTTGTGCCTCCTCCCAATAAAAGCAGGAGATGCTCACATCCTTGTCCACCAGAAGAACCAACATTAACAAGGAGTTTTGGAGCCAAAGAAAGGAGCTGGAGCCCTTTTCTGAGCCACAGGAAAGCCAGCCACGTGTGGGAACTTGCTGGATTTTCCTTCGTTGTGTTTCTGCTCATGCTGGAGCCCTGTGCACAGCCTGACTCATGGCTTTGGAAAGAGAGGAATCAGTGGTCAGAAATCCAACTGCTTTCAATTCACCCAAACCACCATGCTGGACTCTGCAGTTCCTTTTGTGGGTGATTTCCAGCTAAGATTTCTCATCAGTAGTCATCAAAGGATGTAAACAGCAAACAGTTCCACATTTCACTCTGCTGCTCTTGTACTCTGCTTTACCCCTATCTTGTCCTCTTTGACACGATGTCCACTTGCATCAGTCTGAGATTTATTTTTGGGATGAACATGAGATTGCCTGGAACCCCTCCAAAAACTTAACTCGGGCCACTCTTTTGATCATGGGGCAGATAAACATAATTCTGTGCTCGCTTTTGTGAATTATTTGCCCTGGGAAAGCAACTGTGATTTCGTCCATGGCCAGCAGAGCTTGCAGTATTTCTTTGGATGGCCTGGAACAGGGATGCCCAGGACCTCTGAAAGGTTTTGGTGCTGCTTTAGCAATATTGGTTTGCACTGTGGCCGTTTTTTGATCAAACCTTTCTTTGGTGTGAAAGCTGAACTTCTGACATCTGAATTTTGTGGCATTTGAAGCTGGGAGTTGACTTTTCCTATGGAAAGTTTTAGTTCTCTCGTGGGAAAATGAGAGCATGGCCAATCTAAATACTAAATTAAGTCACATATTGCTTGAAACAGTTTTTCTGTGCTCGTTGAAGTGGCCAGTTATTCTGTGTGGCTCTATGTGGCTTTACAGAAAACCCCTCCACCCTGCCCTGTAGTTGTGTCACCCTGAGTTCTGACATTACATGGTCTGGATTTGGACAGCAGGAACCAAAGGTCTTGGATTGGACTCTGTACTTCTGATTTTAGAGGAATGTCCTCACAGACACAATTTCTCTGGTTTGTGGTAAATATTTTATTTATTTATTTATTTATTTATTTTTAATGATTTATTGTGGTAAATCTCTTTTGATGTCTCAGAGAATCTGGTCCCAGGTATCTGGGAACTACAATTTTTAATCCTACTTCAACTTCTCAGCCAGATGGATGACAATCTTGAGGAAAGTTTCATCCCAGAATTTTTTTTTTCCCCCTAATGAAAGCAAAGTGATATTCTGTGCTGAGTTTGCAGCAGGGGGAACACAGGCTGGGTTTTCCACGAGGCTGAAACTGTAAATGGCTTTTTCAGNATGGCCTGGAACAGGGATGCCCAGGACCTCTGAAAGGTTTTGGTGCTGCTTTAGCAATATTGGTTTGCACTGTGGCCGTTTTTTGATCAAACCTTTCTTTGGTGTGAAAGCTGAACTTCTGACATCTGAATTTTGTGGCATTTGAAGCTGGGAGTTGACTTTTCCTATGGAAAGTTTTAGTTCTCTCGTGGGAAAATGAGAGCATGGCCAATCTAAATACTAAATTAAGTCACATATTGCTTGAAACAGTTTTTCTGTGCTCGTTGAAGTGGCCAGTTATTCTGTGTGGCTCTATGTGGCTTTACAGAAAACCCCTCCACCCTGCCCTGTAGTTGTGTCACCCTGAGTTCTGACATTACATGGTCTGGATTTGGACAGCAGGAACCAAAGGTCTTGGATTGGACTCTGTACTTCTGATTTTAGAGGAATGTCCTCACAGACACAATTTCTCTGGTTTGTGGTAAATATTTTATTTATTTATTTATTTATTTATTTTTAATGATTTATTGTGGTAAATCTCTTTTGATGTCTCAGAGAATCTGGTCCCAGGTATCTGGGAACTACAATTTTTAATCCTACTTCAACTTCTCAGCCAGATGGATGACAATCTTGAGGAAAGTTTCATCCCAGAATTTTTTTTTCCCCCCTAATGAAAGCAAAGTGATATTCTGTGCTGAGTTTGCAGCAGGGAGAACACAGGCTGGGTTTTCCACGAGGCTGAAACTGTAAATGGCTTTTTCAGGGTGTGAAAGGTACACTCAGTTTTTCAGGTCCTCTGCAGCAATACCCGAGGGGGTGTGAATTGGCACAGCCTCACTGCTGCTGCTGGACCCACCTTGGCTGCAGCCTCCAAAGCCTCACGATACAGAGTGAGATTGGGAAAGTCAAACATGATCAACCCACCCCAAAATCCAGGGGCAGGTGGCCTGGAGACAGCCCCACCACTACCCAAGCTTCAGAGCAGCTCCTGGAGGGGCTTGCATGTCCCAGCTGTGAACTGTGACACTGCTGGGGGTGGTTTCCTGTTACAGCTGGAAAGACTGCATGGATTTGGGCAGTGCTGCCCTCTCCCAGGGAATCACATGGGCCTGGAAACAGAAATAATCTTCCCGTGGCATTTCTTTTACGTGCCTGCTCTCTCCTCTGAGGTGTGTGGTGTACGCAGAGGCCAGCGTCAGCAAATGCATCACCAAATGCATCCCCCCTCCCTTAGTGCAGGGTTATTTCTAGAGCCCTGCTTGCTTTGCAAAGGACAAAACCCTGATCAAGCGTCTGGATGAGGCACAGGACAAACCCAGCTGTTCTACAGATGTGGAAGGACAGAGAGCCCTTTGGTCCTGTCTCTTTTTAAAACAAACCAGCTCCCTCCACTTCTTCAGCCTCTTAAACACTGTCACAGCCTGTCCCCCACCCAGGGGAGAGAAAAAAATCTCCTCCTCATCCCTCATGGCTGGAAACTCATCTGCCAGAGATGTCTTTGAGGCTTTGCACATGGAATTATTTTTCACAGTCTCAGGGCTCTCTGTGGGCAAAACGATGTGAGTAAAGCAACTATGACGAGCATCACAGTTGTCAATAAAATGAGGAGCAATCTTTAATAAGAACAATTTAATGCTGAGCTTGACTGTGTTGCTGTTTTCTCCAGCTGAATTTCTGTGGAGAGGCTGTCAAAGGAGTTCAAGGTTTTCCTACATGCATTTGTCCATTGGATGAACTCAACTTCTCTCTTGGCCTTCAGATTTCTTCACTTTTCTTGATGTGCCCAACTGGAATTGGAGGTAAATTCCACAAGAGGCATTCTTCAGCTGTTCTGATGGAAAATTGGTACCTGAATCCTGTTTTCTGTGCATTTAAAGCTGAAACACATTGTCCTTTACCCTTTTTTTTCCTGTTGCAAGGCTTTTTGGAAATACGCTCTGTTTTCTCCTCTGTTCTGCTCTCCACGTTGTGATACGCTGGAAGATATGAAACAACAAACCAGCAAAGAGGATATGTTTTGTATTATTTTGTTTATAAGAACACTCTGGCCTGGTAAATAGCTACACCCTTCCTAAGTGTTTTCAATTTTCCCTTTGAAATAAGAAACAAGCTGCTTTTAACAAGCGGCTCTTCTTGGTCAAGGATTTTTCTCATTTTAGGGTACACGCATAATTTGAAAATCAAAATGTTTCCAGAAAATGTGTTTGGGGCATGTGGGTTTTTTTGTTTGTTTGGGTTTTTTTAATTGTTGTTTTTGATTTTGTTGGGGGTTTTTTTAAGAGCCATGTGAAATCCAAACTGTGACTATGAAGACACGACTGCTCATGATGCTGAATGCTTCGTGCTGAGCAGAATATCTTTCAGTGAGGGAACCTACAAGGGATCTATAAAAAGCAACCCCATAAAGTCACTTGCAGAAGACACTTCACTTGATTTATTTCTAATTAATTCTGCAAAAAGTGTCTTGTATAACAAACCAATAGCTTGAGCTGTGTAGGGAAGAGTTGTACCCTCAGACACAAGTCAGTGGACTGGATTATTCCTTGGAAAAAAATAACTTGGCCATGGCATTTCAGTTCTCCTGCTTTGTTGCTCCCGACAGTGTGGAGTGATCACAAAAATCTCTTTTTTTTTTTCCCAGGCCATGCTTTTTCCCCAGAGAATTCCTCAGGGCATGCCAAGTACTTGGTCCCTTTTCCCAAGCTGGGATTCTCCTTGACTTCACCATGAGAGAGTTTGAAAAATTTGGTCCCAAAGTGAGATGGCACAGACACAGCTTATTCTAAGTTGGTCTTGCATCCTCAGAAAGGATTTTTGGTCTGCTGAGGCTAGGATGGTTTTCTCTAAATGTGCTGTATCATTCTGGACTTCCAGAGAGTGTTTTTGCAGCCCAGTTTAAGGCCACCTTGAGAGTGGCTGGGCTTGGCAGAGCTGATTTCAGGGCTCAGGCCTGGCTGTTGATCTTGATCTTTTGACTGATTACACAAAACATTTTGTAGCTGAATTCTGAATAAACCCTTCAATTAAGGTCATAGTAAATAAGATTCTAAGGCTGATGCACTTCATGGCAAGCAGACTTTTAGGAACTGGTTGTATTAAGAGGAGTGATTTGATTAGAGAATGAGAAACAGGGCTGGGGAGACAGGAACCTGACCTCAGCAATAAAATGCACAGAGTTGCTTTTATTCCTCCTTCTTGGAATCCGGTGTACAAAGGTACAATTAAACAACATGGCCAACATCTCAGCAGGCCAAGGCAAACCATTTGTGCTTTTCCTGACTCTGGGCATCTGCACAGGGCTTTGCTTTGCTTTAAAATTCTGGGCCAAATCTGCTTCCTGGCATTGCCAGGTGGGAGCTGGGCTGGGACCCTGGAGCTGGACTGGCCATGCTGAACTCGGGGCTCTCTCAGTATCAGCTCCTGGACACCACCACCAGCACGGGCTGAGTTTAAGGATATCTACAGGCAGGATGTAACTTGGAAGAGCAAGCAGGGCAGATAGTCTGGGTCACATTGTTGGAGTCAGCTCAAGCTGGAATAGCAGGGAGGAGGAGGAGGGGGGAGCACAGGAGCAGCCAAACACCCACACGCCCCCAGTGCCAACCTTCATTGCTTTTGCAGTGTTTGATTTGTTGTTTCCTTAGAAAACCAGGCTGAGCTCCCAGCAGCAGATCATTTTCAACCTCTCTGTCTGAGAAAGAAAAGGCTTTGTCCCAGAAAAAGTGGATATTTCCTGTGTCACTGGAAATGTTTGAATTCTTCTTATCCCTCCTTATCTTTCTGCAGGAGGAATCCCATCCAGGAGCAGGGCTGGGACATGTGGATGCTGCTGCTGAGGTGAGAAAGGGATGACCTCTGCTTTGCTGGTGAAAAGGATGGACACAGGATGAATCAGCATCTGTTCCTGGGAGCTTTTAACCAAGTTTGGATGTTCTGCTCTACAGGATAAATGTGATTATCCCAATCCACGTGGTGGAGCTGCAAGGTGAGACCCACTGAGCCAGCAAATATTTCCATTTACTTCACTCAGCTCCTTCACCCAGCTATTGAAGCCCTACACTGGAGGTAACACGAGTTGAAGAGACTCAGACAAAATTTAAACATCTGCTTTTTCACAGGCAAACACTGAGTAATGATTGCACTGGCTCAGGAGAAATGCCCTGGTCTGAAGGCAGCACTTCTCAGCTCGTGTTTGTGGGAGTTTGATGCTGTTTTGCAAAGTTTACTTTCTCAAGTGAGAAAGAAACTGCCAAAAATATTATGATTTCTACAAAAAACAAGCTGGAATAAGCCAAGTAAAATGACAATCTCCACTTGGCTGGGAGAAGAGGTGATGCAATTAGCTGATTTTTATTAGGAAATTAGTAGAAAAGTGTGAATTTGATACATGATCCATTTCTGGGCAGAAATACTGTGGCATGGAGAACAGCAAAGATAAACAGCTAAATGCTTTAGCAAAAATGACCTGTGTCTATAGTCAGGTAATGCTCAAATATAAGACTTAAGAAATTAAATCATAAGCTAAAATAAATTTCCTTCATTTATTTTCCTTCTCTTTTCTGCCAGTTTCAAGTTTCCTTCAAATCTCTCCCATTTGCTGCATTTTTCTGTGGCAGAAATCTGGCCTGGTCTTTTGCAAACCAGAACAAAAGGAATGCTTTCAAATATCCCAGACAGCTCATTTTCTCTTTGCTGTTCTCTTGATAATGTTAGACAACACGAGCTGCTCGTGGGAGACCTCTGCTACTGTGAAAAGAACCATGGTAATCTCCAGGAGATGACATATAAAATTTAAAATGAGTAAAAATTAAAAAAATACAATCTGCTGATGCTTTGAGAAAACCCTGTGTCTCTACATCAGCCTCTAGATTTGGGGTTTTGGGGTTTGTTTTTGTTTTCCCTGTGGGGATCCATGAGATCATAGGTACCTTAAAGCACCTCATGAGCAGCAAGATGTCTTTGCTGAGCATCTGGGCTGCCTCTGCATCCCTGGAGAACACCAAACATCCCTGGGGACCCCACAAATCTTCCTTTGATGGCTGAGAGACCGGAGAAGGAGCCCAGCCCTTAACTGAGGTGAGGAAATTCTGCATTATGGGAGGAACACGGAGGCTAACCAGTTCAAACTGGTGCTGAGGGCAGCCACCCCTGAGGTTATGGTGTTGGGCTGGGCTGTGTGAGAAGCACAGAGGGTTTGGAGGGGTCCCAAAAACCCCTCCAGGTCCTGCCATCCCCTTTGAAAAGTGGGATTTGATATCTCCAGGTGTCAACATGGCTGCTCCTTCACGCTCCCCAAACCCAATAGCTGGGCTGCCTTTATTAGAGAAGTGTGGGTTTAATTCCGTGCCTTTGTGCCCATTTTTCAGGCCATGGTTGACAAATCCTCGTGTGTGGCTGACCCAGCTGGGCTCCACCTCTCTCCATGGCCGTGTTTTCCATGGGAGCACATCTGTTCTGGCTGCTCCACCTAATTTTGAAGGTATATCAACAAACTCCCCCTGCTCTGACCTCCCAGCAGTGCAGCACTCACCCCTCTCATTAATCAGCCTTGCATCATTAGCTCGGTTTAGTGGCAGTTCTGTCCTTTTCCTCTCTTTCTTTGGCAGAGGAAAATCTGCAAAATATTTGGGTTACCTGGGGCAAAGTGTGAGATGTCACTCAGGACAGAGCCCAGGCTGGCAGTGCTCTGCTGCCTCAGAGGAATTGGAATGCAGTTCCTCGTATAAAAACCAGAGCTGTCTGAGGTCACGTCACCAGAGGTGACCCTGAGAGTTGTCTTATACTGAGGCAGCTTCTTGCTTTTATTTTAGGGGTTTTTGGGTGTCCCTGGGGCTATTTCTGGTGGCATTGCCCTGGGGTCTCCTCGGAGCAGAGGTGCTGGTGGCACTGGTGGGGCTGAGTGTGTGGCTGCAGAGCTGTGCTGGCAGAGGAATTCTAGGGAGCTTGCCTGAAAATCTCTTCCCCCCTTGGCATCTGAACAGAGCAAACGCACACAAAACATCATTCTCCTGAAGGTTAGAGCTGATCCATCCACCACGGGCTGGGAGAAATGAGAATAAGCCCATTGTCCTGAATGTTTCTCTGTCTTAAGCCTGGAGAACTGATATAATTTATTTCCCATATCATTCCTTGACCAAACCATGCTCTGCACTAGATTTTATCATTTCCTCATACAATAATAACCAAATCTTTTCAATTAGAGGACATTCCTCTACCAGCACAGCCGACATCCTGTTTTGCCTTCCTTGCTGCAGCTGCACACGGAGTATAAAAACTTTGGGAATATTTCCTACAATCTCCTAAATCTCCAGTGTAATTTTCTAGCTGCAGCCCCTGTCAGCTGTCACAGCACCTCCCATTTGGGGTGGATTTCTCCAGGAAATGTTGCCCAGCCTGGTTGCACATCACAGAGCAAAACTTTGATGATTTGCATCCTATCTAGGACAGCAGGGCTTGGAATGTCCCCCCAGCTCTGCCTGGCACTGCAGGAGTGCAGGTGCTGCAGGAATTCTGCTTCCACAGAGCTCAAGCAGAGCAGGAGACAAAAAATATGGGTGGTTTTGAGTGAGATTTTTTTGCACAAAGGATCCCTTGGAGAACGTTGAGGTCACTGGTGGGATTTGGGGGGAATTTCAGCTCGTGCCTCAGTGATTTGTTTTGCTGCCACTCAGTTTTTGAGGGTGCAAATGTCTCCCTGATGCCACTGTGCTCCTCGAAGGCAGCAGCAGGATGTGCTGCAGGGCAGCAGGAGAAGGGAAAGACAAATGGGGAACTGTTTTTGAAGTAAATGATGCTGGGTCCTCCCCCTTTGCTTTTAATTGTCTTAAATCTTAAGGCAAATTAAACCCATATTTTAAAATAATCTGATTTTTTTTATTTACTGAATTTTTTTTTTTTTTTTTCAAAAAATCTGATTGTGAAGTACAGTTTAGCACTGCTTGGTGCATTTGGGCCTCATGTTCTGCGTAACAGCATTGAATGTTGATGGCAGAAAACCCAAGGTGTGACTCACTGCTCCTGCTGCTCCCAGGGCTCAGGTGTCATCGTTTTATGGGTTTAGTGCAAAAAATGCACTGAAAACAGAGTCCTTGTGGCAGAATCCACCACGTTTGTGTGCCAAATTGAAATTTTCCCAGGATTTCTATGACTAAGATGTGTTGTTACTATATATTTGTTGCATATATTTAATTTATTTTTTATATATATATTTACTGCTGCTTTGAGGATGTTTTATGCTAAGGAGGGAAAAAGAAATCCTAACAAATAACACGTTTATGGAGTGCTCAAATCTGAAAACATGTTCAAAGTATTTGTTGCAAATAAAGCCAAAGGCCTCATGTGCTCCTTGGAGCATTCCTGGAGAGCTGCTGGCTGCCTTTGCCTTGATAATGATCTTTATGTGTTTAGCTGTGAACACACATTTCCCATCTCCTGTTGTTGCTTTTCTAGGTTAGACAAAAAAATTCTTGTTCAGGCACTGTGTTTTCCAAAATTGGTTTGGTTTTTTTATCCCCAGCTGTTGTCTTCTGCCTCCCTTTGAGTTTATTCCCATTTTCACCTCCCCTCCAGCCCCTGTTCCCAGCCCCTCACTCACAACTGGTTTTCCCTCTCTGCGTACAATCCTTTGCCCTTCTTTGTGCAATTTGATGATTTCCATTTCAGCACTTTTCCAAGAACATTTGGAATTTAATCCTGCCCTGTAAAACCCTTCCTACTGCAATACAAGCTCAGCCTTTTGCAAGCTCTCTCCTTTTTCCTTTATCCCAGCCCTGAGCACAAACACCACCCAGAGCAGACATGGGTCTGCCCAAAGACCTGACTCTGAACTGATGGAGCAGGGCAGGATGCTTTAATTAGTTCCACATTCACGTTAAAGGGGTTTTGTCTCCACCACACTGACCCCTGTTAGTGCTCAGATTCCCAGGATATAAATCTCCTAAACTCTGTCTCTGCTCCAGGCTGGCTGGTGCCCTGCTATGAGCAGCTCTTGGCTGAGGAATGCCACATTTTTTCACCCCTCTTGATAAAAACAACGTTCTGAGTGCAGTCCTTTTGCTTTCACAGTGCTGATTCTATGAACACAAAATTCACAGAATTTTCTCCCTGTGCCCCTTTCCCCAACCAAACCCCTGCTTTTGCTGTGCTCAACCCAGAGCTCCACAGAGGGAGTGAATCCCTTTGCTTTAGTCAGGGAGAGAGATGAGAAGCCTCAGCAAAACAGGAAGAAACGACAAGATGTGAATTTATTGGGTTACCAGCCCTGAGGCACCAGGATTGCATGAGATGGTGTTTTTACAGCAGCAGCATCCAGAGGTCACCGAGAGTGCCAGGCCTGAGATGCAGGTGGGGGATTTCTTGAAGTTCAGGTGCCTGATCACAGGGATTGTTGAGAGCCAAATTGTTGGAGCCCTGGGCACTGAGAATTTCAGACTTTCTGTGCTGACAGGCACTGACCCCCAAGCAAACACTGCACTGACCTGAGGCCATGGAGAAGCTNGCTAGAAGTGCTGTAGAACTCACGGCTTGTGAGACTGTAATAGAGATAAGAATTAATAAACATCTGAGTTCAAACATGAAACACCATCTGAGCATTTAATCCCAACTCTGGCAGAGAAAGAAGATAAAAAGCAACACCAAATGCTGGGTTATCCACGTGGATTATGGTGGCCCAAACTGGAGGGGTTTGTGGAGAGTTTGTTCTTGTTATGCAGAATTTATTGCATAATTTTCTTTGGTAAGAAAAATTTCTTTGGTAAGAAAAATTTCTTTGGTAAAAATTTCTCTGGTAACACCCTGCTGCCAGTTTGTGAACTTTTATGCAGAGAGAAGTTATGGACATGGATTTACATTTTCTGGGGTAGAAATCTCTACCTGGGCAAGAATTGCTAAAATGGGATCTGCACTTGAGGTGCTGCACAATTAAACAGGATCAGAGCTCACACAGAGGTTCAGCTGCAGCATTTCAAGCTCTGGATGAAGGGAATTAATTTTCTGCTCCACAGATGTAGCAGTTAGAGAAGTTATTCTCCTTATTCTGCTTCATTGAGGCTTGTGTTCCCTCTTATCATGGGAATAAGCTCTCAGAAATACTTGACATGTATGAACTCTACTCAATTCGGGCTAGAAATTTCTTGAATAAGTCTAAAATAAGGGAAAGAACTCCCAATTTATGCTTCCATTTCTTAATTGTTTTATTATATAAATGTGATTACGCGTCATAGCAATGGAACACAACGTACCAAACATCCAGGGGGAAAAAAAATGAGATTGGAAAGAAAACAGGCTTCATCCTTGAGCTGAATTTGGACCTTTTACCTTTTAAATAAAACCATCTGTATTTATATTTTAAAAGTTTGTCAGGGCCAGATGTTGACAAACTCTACTATTTCCTAATCAGTAACCTGGAGGGTGATCCCTTTGTGCAGCCAGGCATGGCCTGAGCCTTCCTATATAAAATAGGGCCTAAGGAGCCAGAGATGGAAATTATTTGCCAAATATCTTTAGGAGAAGGAAAAAAAAAGGGATGTATACTGCTGGGATTGGAGCCTTGGGAAAAACAATCATTCATCTTTGTTGCAATCAGGTAGGCTCAGATAAAATAAAAATGGGATGGAATACTATTCTGTAGCCTAAGAAACTCTCCTCACCAAACTGAACTATTTTTTTCCTTGATTTCAAGCACAAAATTTAGCTTGGAGCTCGGGTTTTCCTTAAGCCTGGAGTATGTTTGGATCCTTGGTTTAGTTCATGCCTACATCCTGATTCTGTTTTAATTTAAGGCAGAAAGAGGAAAAAATGTTTTTAGTGCCACTTAAGCAACTCATATTAATTATCTCTAATGAAAATAAAGATAGAGAGAAAGAAGGAAAACCAACATAGGCTCTCACTAAATTCAGCACTTTTAATTCAACCCCAGCCTAAACCCAAATCACCTCTGGGCTGTTGCTTTGACCTGGGGGAGCTGGGGTGTTCACACTGCAGGTTTAAGTCAGTAATTTGTCCCACAGCCCATTCTCCAGCCAGGAGCTCATTTCTGTGGGACGTTGTGGAGCTGTCCTGTGAAAGGTTGGCTCATGAGAAGCTCACAAACATGTCCAGGTTGGGACCTGTGACTGCAAACCTTCCTGAAGCTGTGGGTTTCTGAGGGCTGGACATGGAGTGGGAATTAGCCACAGCTTCCTATGCTGGGGCGTTCCTCCCTGAGGACCTTTGATCTGACCCAGGCCATCCCTCTCCTCTCCCTTGGCTCTGTTCACCTCTATTTTAGCCCAGGTGAGCTCATGGGGCTTGACCAAACTGAAATGGAAATTTTTTTTTTTCTCTTTTCAGTGCAGACATAACATCAGGAACCCTTGTTCAAACAAAATCCTCTTGGAGTGACTGCACTTAAACCAAGAAAGGACACGGGGCTGGTCTTTATTTTCGAGCTCTACAGTGATTCAGGCTGGCTTGGATAATAAAAATAAATCCCTCCTCCTCCTGCCATAAATCAGCGTATTCTGGCTTTTATCCCCAGGAGGAGCCTGTCTGTTCTATTGCCAGTTATTCCCAGTTCTTTGTCCCAGTTCTAGGGCTGGATTATCTTCAGGGACAGCCTGTTGCCTCGTGGTCCTTCTTAAAACTCTCAGAAGACTGAGGAGACTTTTGTGAGTCATCTCCTTCCTGTCTCTTCTCTGAGCAAACTGTCCTCCATATGAGCTGAGCTGCAGAAGGGTTTGTGTTCTAGACATTTGGTTGTTTTTTTTGGTTTTTTTTGTCTGAATTTACTGAGATGTGGGATGGGTGGGAGATGTGGAGCAGAAGATGGGGCAGGGGATGTCCTTTGGTGCAGAAACACCGCCAGTGCTGAGCGTGCATTTGTCGCTGTTGGACAGGAAATAAAGGGGATTGATTGACTCTAGAATAATTCTCAGAAGGCAAGATGAGCATAGAAAGCTTTATTTTCTAATTTTTCTTACTTATTTATAAGGTGTTAGGATGCAGACTTAACATGATTGGTGAAAAGAAACCACACCTCTTTAATCTTACTGGTTAAACTAGAGAAACAGAAAAACACCAGCTGGGGAAAAACGTTTTGAGAAAGAATATTATTTGCCTAGATTGTTTTGAGAAGAAGACCTTGTTGAGAAGTTTCCTTTGGGAAAGAGTTGATAGTTACTAGTAAGTTAAAAAAAAATCTCTCAAGCTCAGAAGGATCAAGCCCACGTGCATTCACACCCAAACTCCCCCCTCTGGTTCCCTCTTCCTTTTCAAACCCTTCCCCATGTCCATGTTCCCTTTCCCTCAGCCTCCATCCCAGCACCCGGTGTCTAATTTTAAGATTTTATCCATCTCAAAGACCTTTTTTTTTGCTAAGGATACAACAGGCAATATTTTTCCTCTGCAAACTCAGTTCTGGGACACCAAGGATGCTCATTCCAAATTTCAGTCAGAATGAAGCATATTAGAATATGCAAATTCAGGGCTTGCTGTCTCCAAAAACCGGAAGCCAGGTGTAGAAAACTTCAGGTTTTTCCTCTCTGAGAAGGGTGTTTTTCCTTTGGCTCTTTTTTTTTCCCTGTTGGATGTCATCTGTCTGAAGGCTTTAGAAAGAATCCACAGGAGTTGCACAATTCCAGCAATTGGTGCAATAAATTAAGTAAAGAAGGTGTGTGGTTTTGATAGGGACAAAACAAGTATGAGCATAACAGCCCCACTGGTAAACACAGGACTTAAGGAGCTCATGCAGAGAAATCCATAAAAAAATAAATTAATTTCCAGACCAGGCTCGGGGTTGCATCAAATATAATTGAAAAAAATTCTCAGTTTTACTCCACAGCTTTATCAACAAGTTCCCCACTAATGCTGTGTTTCAGGAATGAACATAAATGCACGTTTCAATACACTTAAATTCAAAACAATGTGAAAACCTATTTAAAGTCCCACCAAAATCACACAGGATATTTGAGCTTGGAGGGAATTTCTGCTCAAAGCAGGGTTTATAAGAGCAGGCTCCTCAGGAGCAATTTAGGAGCTGATTTTATTTAATGATTTTTATTTCCTGAGTTGTCACTTCAGTTTTTCTGTCGTATTTCTGAGGTTAATGGGACACCAGGGAAATTGTGTTTTGCTCCTTTCAGTTTGAGTTGCCAGGTCTGTGTCTAACGCAGTTACAGTTCTGATGATTTTTGGGCTTTCTGCCTCATTTTGAGATGACACCAACCCTGACACTGCAATAACATTGGAGAATGAATCACCATGAAAAAAACAGTGTATTCCTGACTTTGGAATATTTACAGTCCATGAATGAAGGCTTCATTTCAAATTTCAGTTAATTCTGTTGCCCTAGGAATAGTGGCCACTGCTGATGCTTCCATGGAATCCAACTGTCCAGTGGGAATAAGAACCTGCAGGAACTGATGATGCTGTGACCTTGCAGGAGCCAGCACTGAGAGGAGCCACTCAGCTGTTCAAATGCTGGTACCAACCCTTGGAGAGGCTGTGAAATTCCATTTTCTGGAGATTTTCACAGCTTGGCTGGATGAGGCCATGAATAACCTGCTGTAATTCCTTCTTGTGGAAGGTGTCCCATGGAAGGAGTCTGGATCCAGATGATCTTCCAGCCCAAACCATCCTGTGATCCCAGGAATTTAGAAGATTCCGTGAGTTTAGAAGACACAAGTCAGTGGCCTGGATTATTCCTTGAAAACAAATGCCATGGCATTTCAGTTCTCCTGCTTTGCTGCTCCCAACAGTGTGGAATGATCACAAAAATCTCTTTTCAGTCAGAGCTGGTCCCACCAGAGCCTCATTAGAGCCCACACTTCCCTGTGACTCTTGGCCTCTTCCATTTGGGAGTGGAGGATCTTGTCAGCCACATGGTCTCACACCTCCTCATCAGTCTAAGATTGACTAAAACCTGATTATTTTTTTTTCCCCCAGGATTCCTTTTCTTTCTAAAAAGCTCTGCTGGCATTTATCTCCTGAGTGAAGGCAGGCGGGCTGGCAGCTGGATGGGGTTGAGGGAGCAGAGCATAAACTCCAGATTAGAGTCTGGACTGGCTCGAGGGGCCATCAGGTGTGAGGCTTGGATGGAGATTTGTGGAGTTTGACACCTTGCCCAGACAGAGCTGGAGCTCAATCCCTCAAAGGCACGTCCGGCCAGACACAGCCATTGTGTCGGGTCCTGGAAGAGGAATATCCTGAGATTTCTGTCGGGTCCTGGAAGAGGAATATCCTGAGATTTGTGTCGGGTCCTGGAAGAGGAATATCCTGAGATTTGTGTTGGGTCCTGGAAGAGGAATATCCTGAGATTTCTGTCAGGTCCTGGAAGAGGAGTATCCTGAGATTTCTGTCGGGTCCTGGAAGAGGAATATCCTGAGATTTCTGTCAGAGCCACAGAGGGTTTGGCCCCACAGGTCACTTCACTCCTTCCTGGCCCCTGCTGCTGATAAATTGCTCCAACTCCTGTGCTTGCAGAGCTGTTTGCTCAGTGTCTGCAGGCATTCAGATCTACCTGAGGTGATTTTTGCCTTTTGGCTGGGTGGTCCAGCCCCTGGGATGGAAAGCTGTGCTCCCTGAGCTTGGCATCAGCCAGATTTATTTGAGTCTGCACTCTTGCTCATTAGAAAAAGCCTGAAATGGACAGGGTGTATCTCAGTAATCGCATCAAGGGTGTTTATTTGGAGACAGGTTGAGGTTGAGATTTTGGATTGTTAAAGATTTTGGATTGTTAAAGATTTTGGATTGTTAAAGATTTTGGATTGTTAAAGATTTTGGATTGTTATAAATGGAACTGGTTTCTGTTTGCCCAGTTGTTTATCCTACAATAGATAATTTTTTTATTGCAGCAGTAAAATCCATTGCTCTGGTGTATCTCAGTAATGCCATCAAGGTTGTTTATTTGGAGACAGGTTGAGATTGAGATTTTGGATTGTTAAAGATTTTGGATTGTTGAAGATTTTGGATTGTTAAAGATTTTGGATTGTTAAAGATTTTGGATTGTTAAAAATTTTGGATTGCTATAAATGGAGCTGTTTTCTGTTTGCCTGGTTATTTATCCTGTGATGGGTAAATTTTTATTGCAGCAGTAAAATCCACTGCTGTGGCAGGATCAGCCCCTGACCCCACTGGTGTAGGGCCAAAAGCTCCTCCATCACAGGTGCTGCGTGCCCAGAGCTGTCACTGCAGTGTCTCTTCTTTAATCCTCACAGCAACAGCAGTGCCACTCCCAGCAGGGTGGCAGCAAAAATATTCAGATTATTTTATCCGTGCCAGATCCCAGACTGATCCATCATCCTCCAGAGAGTGGTGAGACCACCCCAAGAGCTGAGGGACAGCACCCACCCTCTTCCTGCAGCACATCTGAGGCTCTGCCTGCTGCAGAGCTGCTTCCATCAGGAAAGAGGGGTAGGTAGCAAAATATGTCCGTTTTTAAAGGCCTGGAGAGGCCAGAATAATCCAAGTTCAGGCTTGGCAAGGCACAGGGTTGCAGCACATTCCTTCACCACTGTAACTCCAGGCTGGGGCTCTACAGACAGACCATGCTGGCAGGGCAGCAGGAGCTGAGTTTGTGTTTTTTGGAGGGAGGGGAAATAAAGATTAATGCACCAACTGTAAACTCAGGGTGGGGGAATTTCAGGAGAGAAAAAAAAAAAAAAACCAAAAACGTCCTGAGTTGTGCCAGGAATTAATATCCCAGTTCTTGTAAGAAACACAGTATTGTCTTTCCAGTTTAGCCAGGGCTGAATAATTCCTGTTTATCTGAAAAGAATAATCTCTCTCAGGCAGCAAATCCCACCAGACTTGGAGGGCTTGGCTTTTAGGTACAGGTGTCCTGACTCTGGTCCTGAATCCACAGGGTGGAAGCAGTCCAGGGCTGAGTGGAGCATCATTCCCCAGCAACTCAGAGCAGCTGTCGGAGAAATGAGAGAAAATGAGAGTCAGCTTTCCCTGGGACAACAGCATCGAGGTATTTCCTAGGATTTTGTTTCATTTCTGGAAAGCTTGAGTGTGTCCTGTGTTGTTGGTTTTTTTAATGGATTTTCACTTCAGTCTGAGGGGAATAAGGCTGGCTCTGATTAATTAAAAAATGTTTAAATTTTAAAAAATTCTATTTTAAAGCCAAAAAGTGTGAGTACAGGGGAAGGAAAAGAGGGAGGGGTGGCTAAAGCTGAGTCCTCTGAGTTTCCTGCACGTCAGCCACTGATCAATCACAGGCTGTGACAGTGATGGCAGGGGGACAATGCAGCAGTTCTCCCTCACAGCTCCTTTTCACCACCACCATCACATTTTCATATAAATCTTCAGTTTTGTGAAGCCTTCTTGATTTCCATGATCCTTCCAAAACATTTTTTTCTGCTGATCTTCAGGTTGTTGGAACCTTGAGGTGGATTTTGTGGGCTCAGGGTTGTAAGGTGCTCCTGGTCCCATTGGCCATTCAAACCAACCAAAAAATATTTGGGAGAATCTTGGCCAGAATTTCCTTAGGTCTGGCCAAATGTGCCATGACTACACAAAACCTAACTGGTTTGAGTGTCTCCAGACCAGAATAATCCTGGCTACAGCCCCTCCCCAGGATATGGAGGAGGAATGTATGGATGGTGAGTTAAGAACCCAAAAATGTCCTATTGAATTCTCTCTGGTGATTCAGTTACCATAAACAGCAATTAAAATAGCTGCTGGGCTCCCCACTGGCAACAGGAACGTTACATACTGTTATGTTTTCCACAGGCTGGGGCCAGAGTTGGTCTTGGTGCCTTTTATTTTGTGCAAAGGGAATCACAGACCTGGGGCTTTCCCTCAAAGCCCTGCAGTGAACTCTCACAAGGAATTCCTCACCTAAATCTGGGATGATTCCGGCTCTGGAGCATTCAGGAGGATCCAGATGTGGTGGGACAGAGTGAGGTAGAAAAGTAACAACCCACCCAGTCCTTGGGACAGATCTCTGCAGCCTCATTCATATCCAGCAAAACCTACTTAAAAGTTGACTTAAATATTTCTTACTTTAAAAGTTCACTGAAATTTTTCTTACTTCAATAATTTTTAATTTTTCTTACTTTAATTTTTTTTTTTTTCTTCTTTTACCTGTGCAAGGGAGAGCTGTTCCCATGCAAATGTCCTGCTACACAACCCAACTGAGACCTGCTGAAGTGACCTCAGGAGCTTTGGGTTGAGAAAGAAGGAGGAAAAACCTGACCAAGCTCTGCAATGCCCCTCTGGGTGAAGGGAGGTGAGGTCATCAATCCCCTACTCTGAATTTTCTGACCCTCATGTTTCCACTTTTAAGGGTACCAACACCAGCCTTCAAATGAATGGATAAAAAAGATG
This sequence comes from Hippolais icterina, assembly GCA_013400075.1. Lineage (NCBI taxonomy): Eukaryota > Metazoa > Chordata > Aves > Passeriformes > Sylviidae > Hippolais > Hippolais icterina. The sequence continues at coordinate 42,280 of VWYN01025623.1, forward strand.
TTAGATTTTTAAATTCTAACAGTTTTTTTATTCTAACTAAATAGTTTTTTTCTCCCTGGGGATCTGTTATTTTCCATTCTTTCATGCTTTTGTTTTAAAGTCAAAAAAGAACCTTTGCAAAGGATTAAAGCCCCAAAATCAAACCAGAAAAAGACAACAGATTTGTTCCCACACCCTGGGGCTGCACCCATGTGGGAGAGGTCCCAAAGTCCCTGGAAAGCTCCTGAGAAGTGGAGAATCTGGGAAGAGGAACTTCTTGCTCATCTTTTTCTCCAGGGGATTTTCTTCCTTGTGGCAGATGAACATCTGGGATGTTCCCTGTGGCACAGTATTGGATTTATAACACTGTGAAAGGTGAGGAAGGGCTGGACTGGAAAGATTTTGCTCTCATTTGGGCACCTGATTTGGGATCATTTGGGATCTCAACCTTTCCAAAATCTGGTGTGAAGTACTGAAATAGCAGATCCAACACTGGCAGAAGTGATGGGCAGAACTGAATCCAGCAAAATCCAGCCTTGAGAGCATTCAGGGACCTTGCAGGGAAACTGAGGCACTGGGTTTGGCCAAGCCCAAACTCATCTCCTGGTGCTGCATCTGTTGCTGAGCATATTCACAAGTTTTGCATGCAAAATCTAGATATTAGAGGGGGAGCCTTGTGTAAAATCACCCACCGGGCTCTGCTGGGGAAGAGTTTCCACCCTGAAAAACTGTCTGAGCATTCAGCTTACCCAAATCTCAGCTCCATGCTCAGCTCCATCCCAGCTGAGGCAGGCTGCTGCTTCATTCCAGCAGATTGCTAGAGAAAAGCTTGCTGGAAAAAAAAAAAAATAAAAAGAAGAAATAGGCAAAAGGACAAAAAGAAAACAAAGGGAAAAGAGCAGAAGGTGCAGCCAAGACTTCAGTGATAGAACGGAGCAGAGGAGACTTGGAATGTGGTGCAGAACATGGTGTACTGGAAGCAGGAGCTGCTCCTCAGAGGTCAGGGTTTGCTGCCCTGATGGTCCAAATGTCAGAGCCCTGTGTCACCCAGGGCAGCAGCCCCTCCTGGGGAGGCAGGGATGGGATGTGGCCTGCAGGCAGCAGGGGACAGTGCAATGAGTCTGCAAAAGGAGACCCACTGACCTTGTACTCAGATATTGGGGGCTGCTGTTTCTGTCTTTGCCTCTGCCTTCCATCTGTGCTCCTGCCCTTTCCTTCCTCACTTTATCCTGGGATTTCCTGGGCCTTGCAAGCAGAATTGTCACTCTGGGTGATGGTGCCAGCTTCTGTCTAGGGCCTGCTGAGGGTCACCTTCTGTACCAAGCAAAGGATCACAGCCCCATTTGTCCCTTCTCTACCCAGGTTTTCTCTCTTCTGTGGGAAGGAGTCACTGGGAAGTTCCTTGGATTTCTCCCGTGTGCAGCTAGAGGTGGATGAGGGCTGGGAAGTCTCTGTCTCCAATTCCAGGCTGAGAATCCCATCAGAGCAGCTGAGCAAGGGATGAAGGTAACACCTGCTCCTCCTCCTCTTGCCCAGGACAGACCTCAGGCACCAGCCTGTGAGCTTTAGGGTCACACAGCTGTCCCTGCTCACTCAGGGGTTACAAAGGCCTTACTGCCCACCCAGGAACCCCAAATTTCTGTTTTACTTATTGTACCTCTCTTTAACACTAAACTGAGCTGCCCAGTGGCAGCAGTGTCTGGCTTAACCTGGGGATACTCAGCAAAATTAATTTCACAAAGGTCAGGCTTTAGCAGCTTTTGGGTTGCCTACACACAAACTTGGGTGTTTGTTTCTGGCCCTGGGGTGAGCTCACTCACAGTTCTTGTGTTGTCTGGTGAAGGCTTCTGTGCTGCTCCCTGGCCTGTGGGCCTGGCTTTGGCCATGATGATGAGGTGACAGAAAAGGTTTCTGTTTGCTTGGGACATGATGATGGCAGTGGGAACATAAATCCATGGCTGGGAAAGCAGCAGGCTGCAAGCTACAAATCAGGAGTAAGGAAAAGCTTAAACCCAGTCCAGACTCCACTCAAGAGTAAGGAAAAGCTTAAACCTGGCCCAGCCTTCACTCAAGAGCAGGAGTAAGGAAAAGCTTAAACCCAGCTCAGACTTCACTTAGAGTAGGAGAAGGGAAAACCTTAAACTCAACCCAGCCCAGTCTTCACTCAGAGTAAGGAAAAGCTTAAACCCAGCCCAGCCCAGACTCTATTCAGAGTAGGAGTAAGGAAAAGCTTAAACCCAGCCCAGCCTTCACTCAGAGTAGGAAAAGGGAAAAGCTTAAACTCAGCCCAGCCTTCACTCAGAGCAGGAGTAAGGAAAAGCTTAAACCCCGCCCAGCCTTCACTCAGAGTAAAGAAAAGCTTAAACCCAGCCCAGCCTTCACTCAGAGTAAAGAAAAACTTAAACCCTGCCCAGCCTTCCCTCAGAGTAAAGAAAAACTTAAACCCAGCCCAGCCTTCACTCCCAGTCCCCTGCAGAGCCACACCCCACAGGAGGGATGAAGGTGTCAGCAGATGCTGCAGATCTGGGCCACATCAGCTCTTGCGAGCCCTGCAAGCTGAGCCTTAGCAAATCCCTGACATTAATTTTGCACAGTGTGTTCAGTGTCCGGCCAAGGAGCTTTTTTTTTCTTGCTCAAACTTTTCCACTACAACTGGCAGAGCTGCAGCAATGGGGGATTGCACAATGCTGCATTTTTTCTCCAAAAAAAAAATCAGGGAAAAAGGCACAGAGCATCCCAGATTGCAATAAGAATTAAGATGGAACAGTTCAATAATGCAAATATGTGGCATGAGTTAGTCCAGGTGTAAGGACTGGGGGTCAGTACTTCATCTTCAGGAATTACCAGAAACACCAAGAAGCTGCAGGAGATACCAGGGAAAAGATGAGCCTTGGTTTGTTTTAGAACTGCTCTTATTTTGTGTTTCTTCAGTGGGCAGGAGAATCTTTCCCCCACTGCTCTCTGCAGCCTTTTCTTGATGAAGGATTAGAGATTAAGAGACCTCCTGCAGATTTGTGCTGGGCAATTTGTTGGCTGGTTTGCAGTGCAGAGAAATTTAGGTGAGATAAACCTCTGGCCCCTTGTAATTTGCAAGGACCATGACTCCAACTCCCTTGGCACAACAGTAAAGCCAAAAGAACGATTTTTATCAGGCTTTAGAGAGTAATTTAATGATTTAATTCTGATCGTGCTTACCCATACCCACCAGGCACAGCAAAAATTCAGGTAGGCTCCCAAAAATCTCCATCTTTTCCCCTTTATCCTCCCCAGCTGGTTTGCATCTGGTGGCAGAAAGACAATAACAATCTTTTGGGAGATGAAGAAAGAGAAACTAACACCAAGAAGATAATTACAGTGGGGTTATGGAGGTCAGAAAAACATCTTAAAGTAATAAGGAGAATGGGGAGCTGCTTTAATTGAGCCAACAGAACACTTGCAGGAGAGGAGGGATTCTCTGTTTCATTACTGAGCTTTATTTTCCCCCAAAGTTTAAAGCAGTGATGCTCCTGCTGTAACTCACTTGCTGTGGCAGGGTTTTGTATTGACTTTCAGATTGCAGAGTTTTCATTGCTGAATTTACAGAAAATCATGTGGGGATTTTGCTGCTGAGAGCTGATGCAAGGAGAGGGAAATAAGGGAAAGGAGTTCTGTACAAAATATTGCAGCAATACACAGCTGAAGAGCATTTGATTTCAATTTCAGACATGTAAAACTCTGCCCAGGTTACCTACCATAAATTCTAAGCTGATCTTATAGTTTTGATGATATATTTTTTATGATGCATTTCATGCCTCGTTTCCAGGCAGATTTACAGCCCTTACACAATGCTGGATGAGTGACTCCACATGCTTCATGTCAACAAGTTCTTTTCCTTTTTTTATTTTTTTTTTCTTTTTAATCCCCCTGAAACTCCTGCTGGTTAAAATTAAGCTGTGTTGAAGTCAGAGTGCATTTACTCTTGTTGTTTTTGAACTGCTTTTGGTCATTTTTTGGTGAAAATGGCCCCAGGAGCTTTGACTTTACAGACTGATGGCAATAAACAAGGGCTGGCATCCCTAGAAATTCCAAAACTGAAACTAGGTCGTTCTTATATATA
>VWYN01025623.1:54248-87778 GCA_013400075.1 Hippolais icterina
TTTTTTTTTTTTTTTTTTTTTTTTCATTTGATCTTTTCTAATCTCAGTAGCTCAGTGAGTTGTTTCAGCTTTAGGATATCTGAAATCTTTATGACAATTGTTTTGTTAAACACAGATTGGGTTAAGAAAGAGTGACATGATTTGGGATAATTCTTTGTTCCCATAGCACCAAATTGGTTTGTAGGGGATTCACCATGAAGAAATGTGTGCTGGTCAGAGGTGAGATGATATTTGGTTGGACAGATACTCTTTAATTGCTTTTTTGATGGTACAAATGTGGATCATCCTTAGGGAAATTATCCGTAAATAGGATATCTATTGTGCCTTGGAGGTTTTGCCATTTTAGAGATGTTTCTAATTGAAAGCAGACAAACTGAAGTCTACCTTTTGTATCTAACACAAAAGAAGCAGAAATCATCTCCCTGAGTGCAATTACTGATGTAATTATAATGAATATTAATGACACTGTAACGCCCCCTTGCTCAAGTTCTTACACTGGCTCAGAGCCTTTGCCCTCCAGCTCTCCCTGGCACAGAATTGCTCAGATTCATTAAACTATTCCCATGTGTTCCAGGGGAATAACTGAGGGTTTGGAACTTATTTTGGGCAGCTGGTTTCTGCATGGATCCTCCTTGGTGACTCCTGTGGTTGCTGGATGTCACTGCTGTCCTCGTGCCCTTGTGAAGAGCAGAGGGCCAGGCTAATCAACCTTTACTCTAATTAAACTAAAGCCAGTTTGTTTCTTTTTAAAAGGGGGTTAAATTGCTGGTCTGGGCAGGGAGGAGCTGGAAAGGAGTAATTTATGCTAATGTTGGCTCTTGAAAGATGCAGCAGACAGGAAGAGATTCAGGTTTGGGTTTTAATCCTCTGCTCCAAGATGGAAACCCAAGACTTGTGTGCTGTGATAAAATGTGCACCAATCCATTTTTAAACAACCTAAAGAGCTCTGAGGGATTTTTTTGCTGCTGCCCTGAGCACTGTTAACACTCTGCTGTGGTGCCTCAGCCCCAGAGACAGCAGAAATCCTGGCAATAAAAACATTTCCTCCAGTAACACCTTCACCCCTGGCACTGCTCAAGGGGCTGTGAGCTCACACGAAGGCAGCTGCCTCTCACCATCACAGAGGACACATCTCCCAGGCAGCTTTAGCACATGGAAACCACAAAATAAGAAAAAAGAAAAAAAATAAAGGCAAATCAGGGCTGAAGCATGACATTTCCACCTCCACACACAGGAAACAGGAATGGTTCAGGAGTGCTGGCACGAAAGGGACTGAGCTCAGCTTTCTGGTCTTGGGAAAGCAATAAACACCCATCTCTGAGCAGAGCTGGAGGTCACCTCGCTCTTCCTGCACACCCACTGTGGTTCCCTTGATCCTGTCTCCTGCCATCCCACGGAGGAGCTGGAATAACAAAGATGTCCTGCAGAGGAGGAGAGATCGCTGAGGCACGGGACTCGTTTGCTGTACAGCACAGCAAAAAGAGCCACTCCGTGCTCCAAAAAGCTCCTTAAGCTCCCAGAGAAAGTTCTAGAATAAAGGAGCAGAGGTGGTCTGCTAGATGGGCTCCAAGCACAGTTGGGGCAATGGAAGGGGAAGGTTTGCATGGAGACTTTTGTTTTTCTACAGCTGGAAGAGGGCAGGTTGCCTGCAGAACACGGGCAGAATTTTGCTTGCAACTTCAAATTTTCATATTTTGTAGAATCATAGAATTATTTGGGCTGTAAGGGACCTTAAAAAGGTCATCTAGCTTCAACCTTCACATCGCCCAGATATTTCATATTTCATACATGAATAAATAAAGAGCAGGTATAGAGCTGAGGTTTTATTGTGGCATTCAAGTTACCAGGGTCCCAAGAGCTCAGATTTCATTAATAAATTAAATTTCATTGCTAAAGGGGGATATTCAGTGCAGGCTATGGTAATACTGGCATGGGTTATGTGGACCTTTCAGAAGGGACCTCACCCCCAGGGAATGCTCCTGCCTTTCCAGCTCTCCTTCTCTTTGCTGTCCCTGGAAGGAACTTGGGAGTAAATCTTATGTTTTCATTCCTGGAAGACAGAAGGTTTGGAGAAATGTCTTCCCTTGCTGCTCCAAGGGCTGTGGTAGAGAAGATGAATTGTGGTGTGTCCTGTGGCTGGGGATGTCAGATGGGGGCACCTCTCTGGAGACAGAAATCACAAAATCCCAGGTTTCCCTCTGCTGAATCCAGAGACTCTGTGTGGGATGGGATCGTGGGTTTGTTGTTCATCAGGGCTGGTTAACAGCAGTTCAGATTTCAGGAAAGGCAAGGCAAGAAATTCCTTCTCCTCATTGTTTGTTCTCCAGGATGGAATTCAGTGTCTGAGTGTCCTGCCTAACTCCATGGGTAGCTTGTTTCCTGGATGTCTCGAAACAGATGACCTGGAACAGACAGAACTTGGCTTTTTCCTCCTGCAGCTGTGAGGGACAGGAATACTGATCTGCCATTGTTATTTACTGGAATTCACACCCCTTTCTAAATTAGGTCAATTTTTAATTTTGAACAGGTTCAGCCTGATGCTGCCATTTCCAAGTGCTGGAGTGTTTCAAACCACTCCCTTCTAGAGATGGAATAACTTCAGGGGTGGCATGCCATGAGCTGTCAGAAACTCTCCAAACATTTTGTGGGCAAAGACCTGACAGGATCTGTGTGAATATTCCTTGATGTTCCTTCCACAGGAGCAGCCATGGCAGTGCCAGTCTCTGTTGGTGTCACCTGAGTGCACTTTAATTCCCTGAGCTTCTGAGCAACACAAATCCCTAATTCAGGAATTCCTCACCCTCAGCACAGCAGGTCCCACGTGCAGCACCTCCCTGCCCAGTCCAGCTCCTGATCTTGCTGGAAAACCAATTTGTCCCACAGGTGTTTGAGGCCAGGTTTCACAGCAGGGTGTGACAGTTGTGTCAGTAGTGACCTTCCAGGAATGCTGCTTGAAGAAAATCCTGACAAACACCTTGGAATGGAGAGGTGTGGGTGTTAACAGCCCTCACTGCTCACTGGAACGGACTGGAGGAACTGGGAGTGGGTTTTGGCTAAATGATTTCTCCTCCCTCTCACCACTTCCTCCATATCTGCCTCTCTTGGACCATACCTGGTGGCAGGCATGTCAGACACAGTTCGGTTTGATGTGGGATTATTTTATGTCTACCCATCTGAAAACAATTGTCATGAAACACCAAAACCTTAGTATTTCCTAGTGTTTATTTAATACTTTTTACTATTTAATACTTTCCTCTTGGCTTCTTGTCCTTAAAGCAGAAACTGAAAACAAAAGAAATATCTTGCACTTAACTTGCACTTTCTCCTGCTGCTGACTCTTCTGTTTGAATTCAAATTCAGGGAGTTTCTCTAGAAAACAAGTATGAATAAAGTACTTAATGAAAGCTCACACGTTAATTTAACTTTTCAGGGCCCAGCACTGCTGTAGTTTATTTACTTGTCAAGTAATTACCAGTTTGAAATTGCAGTTCTACTCCCGAGTTTTAGGGCAGACAAATTACACAGGAAAGATCATCCTCAAGGTCAGATGGGTCTGAGAGACTTTAATGTCCTTGTCCTGATGCGGGGAGGGCACAGACTCACCCAGGTCAGTGGGGAATTTGTCTTTCCTTGCACCAAAGTCTCCAGCCAAGTGTGGGAGATGTGTGGAGCTCCCTGGTTTTCTGTTTGCTGCCCAGCTGATGTCAGCCAAGTTACTTTTAGCTGGGGCACAACAATTAGCCCTATTTTATCCCTCCTTAAGTGGTTTAATTAAATTTTACAGCTTCAAACCCCACGCTCAACCACCAGGGAAATCAAAATTTCCATCAGTAAATGTCCTCAAACAGCTAAAAAAATACCTGTGCCCTTAAATTTACTTAAAATGTGGCAGTGATGAGGAGATGGAAGTTTTAAATGTATTTATAGGAAAATAAGAGAAGGCTGTATCACCTCTAGACCATCTTGGGCAGGCCTGAAGGGTGGCCTAGAGGAGCGTTGGAACCCAGGACATCTCTCTTGGTGATCCCAGACCCTGTCAAGGAATCCAGAGACAAACCACGAGAGTTTGATTAGAACAGTATTAATTTATCACTAGGTGTAGATGTAGAATTTTGGGGTTTAATGGGAGTTCAAGAAGGCAAGATGGAGGAATCTGGTTGTGCCCCTGTCCTTCTCCTTCTTCTTCTTGCCCTCCATTTTCTGCTGTGGTGGTGGCACTTTTGGATTGGTTTAGCATAGAAGTGACTGTCTAACACAGGTGATAGGTATTGGTATTGATCTGTAAACACAAATCACGTAATATTTGGTATAAAAAGTTACGACCACCCTCAGAGTAGTCAGTCAGCCATGACCAGTGAGCAGCCAGCACCCAAGCTGAGTGAGAACAAAATGTACCAGATAAGAAACAAAAAGCAACCTTGAGAACCTGAGCTGATGCATCCTGACTCTCTCTTCTGGCACAGGGTTTGGGAGAAGGATTTTCAACAAACATCTCGGGGGTTATCAGCCCAAGAACCAAGAAAGGAGGTGGGAACACAGAGGTGAGGTCATCTGGGAGAAGATCCTGTCTTAGTCTTTACTCAGGGATGAAGCATTTATTGAAACAGACACCAACTCCACACCTCTGCCTTTCCCATGGTGGGTCCTTTGGTCACGATGCTGTGACACCTGGCTGGTGGCACACACAGGTTTATTCAGGCAGCCCGAATTTACTGAGATTATGGAGAAATACCCTTAGTGCTGTCATGGAATCACAGAATGGTTTTGGTTGGAAGGGACCTTAAACCTCATCTTGTTCTACTCCCTGCCATGGGCAGGGGACCCCTTCCTCCACCTTCCTCCACCTTCCTCCACCTTCCTCCACCTTCCTCCACCTTCCTCCACCTTCCTCCACCTTCCTCCACCTTCCTGCTCCAACCCCCATCCAACCTGGCCTTGAACACTTCCAGGTCTGAGGAAATCTGCAGATAAAGTCATAAAAGATGTCATGGATCAGGCACGTGAGAGTATCACGCATTGCTTATGGCTACTGGTGTGACCAGATATGGAATATTGATTTACAGCTCATTTATGGCTGATATCTCCTTGTGTTGCAAATGTACACTCTTCAATCAGTGGATTTCCATTCACTTTTTCTGTGGTGATCTGCCCCAAAAAGGCCCAGACCAGGAGGTATTTTTTGAACCAAAAATGTTAAGGAGGTGCCAAACCTTCACAACAACCTGGATGTGCTCCCTGTTTTAACCAATCCAGCAAAATCATAACCTGATACCTGGTAGATGTGGTGTTTTCTTTCCTCTGTTTTATCCTCTCTTTTAGGAGCTTCTTGCTGTATTTCCACAGCCTCAGAAACAGGGAATGGTTACAGGGAGAGGATTTTACTTTCCATATTAAATCCTCCCTGATATAAATCTGTCCCACTGGCAGTGCATTTTATCAGATCAGTGCAGCAGGCAAAGCACAAGAAGGGACAACAAAGCAGGTAGGAGATCCCCACTGGTTGTGTGCCCAAATATTGCAATCAAATACGTCAGCCATGTGTTCTTTCTCAGGGAGAAGGAGGACATCAGGAAATCTCCTAATCTTTGCTGTGTTGCCAAGTGATGGAAATGTGAAAGCTGGCAGAAAGAACGGGGATGAGAAGTGTAAGTATTCAGTTTTTGGGGGGGATAAAACAATCTATCCCATGGGGAAAAAAAAAAAAAAAAAAGAAAAGTATCTGTCTCTGAAAAGTATTTGAGTTGAGCTGTTAAAATACTTCTTAAAATACTCTCAGTCAGTTTATGGTGGTGGTTTCTGAGTTCTTTCCAGTGTCTCCTTTGAAGTTGTGTTAGGATGTCTGACACAATTCACACCAGAGGAGCCCAGGCTGAGAAGCCAGAGAACATAACTCAGGTGAGACTTTCCTGACCACTCTGATTTTTCTTTTTAATAGATACACTTCTAATCAATCTGGGAAATGATACAAAAAGATCACACCAACACATACTCACAGGTATGTACTTCGAAGAACATCTTGTGCTATTTTTTTATTTTTGCTGCAAACTGCTTTGAAATGGGGCTTTCCTGCAGGTTATTTGTGCAGGCTGTGCGGCTCAGGAGCTCTGCAGAGGGTCTCAGGTGGGATCTCCTGCCTCCCAGGGGCTTGGGGTGATGGGCTGGCTCTCCCAGGCAGGCAGTTTAAGCATTTAGGGCTGAAGTCACCAATGGAAATTGTTGCTTGATCGTGGTTTAGCTCAGCGTGTCTCAGTCCCGAGTATAAACCCTTGATCTTCCCCTCTTTGGTGTGCTGCCCGGTTAGAAAGGCCTGAAAATCCACCTCCATTTCCACCAGGAGATCCCTGAGGCACCAGAATGTCTCTTCTGCTGATGTTTCTGGGCAAACTTGCCCTCAGGGAAGGTGGGGCAGACACACAGGTGTGCTTTACTTCATTCCCATCCTGGGACCATGAACATTCCTCCATTTGTCCTGTCTTCTCCAGAGGCCTCTGGCTACAAGGGGAGGGTGTTCCCAAAGCATTTTTAGTCATGGAATTCAGCCTGGAGAGTTGATTGAGAGCTGAGCCAGAGTGTGGCCATCAATAGAGGCAAGGGCTGGCACCAGGGCAGGGAACACAGGAGGAATTTTTAGCTCAGGGGTGAGGGAGATGTCCCACAGCTCACAGGTGACTCCTCTAGCAGTGGCACAAGTGGAGATGTTTTTTAGGGAACTTTTATAATTTTAAATGCCCTTTTCCTAGAGAATTGCAGTCCTCATCTCTCTGTCCCTGATCACTTCCTTATGGCTTGAGACAGAAAAGTGCTGAGCAATGAGACACAAATATCTGTCAGGTGGCAGAAATGGAGAAGATTTTAAGGAAGAGAAGGCACCTTCCCAGTACTGACCACCATTAATGTGGGAGCAATGCCTTTATTTGGGATCCTGGTAGAGCACTTTTTTATCCATCTGAGCTAAAAAATGATGAGTGCTCAGTTCTTTCTGCTGGGTCGTTTTCTTGCCATCATCAGAGGCAAGAGCTGGCACCAGGGCAGGGGACACAGGAGGAATTCTTGGCCCAGGGATGAGGGAGATGTCCAAGGTGACCCCTCTAGCCCTGAATGAGTAGGTGAGGGCTGTGATTCTCCTCAGGACTCTGCCTCAGGGCGTTTATCCAGCCGTGGATGGATAACCCAGACTGGGAGCCTGCACCCAAGTCCCTGTGAGGTCGTGGCTGCAGGCACGCTGCTTCCCTTGGCATTTTCTCTTGGCCAGCAGCTCCCTGAGTCCCTTGCCAGCTATTTTGGAGCCCGGGCCAGGGTGTCCTGCTGTCTCCACAGGCTGGAGAAGGAGCCTTGGCAGCACTGCCTGCTTTGCATTTAGGATGTCCCAGCTGCCTGGGCTCCTCAGGGATTTCACCCTGCCTGATTTGCCTGATGCTGTGGGCAAGCTCTTGTTCTCAGCTGACCACAGCAGCTCATATCACTATTAACTCATGAGTAAATTATCCTTGCCAGCCTTTTCAGCATCGCAGAAATCCATAAAGACAAGTTTGCTATTTTTCTCCCCACTCCTTTATCCTACTAGTTTTAAAGTGTGATAGAAATGGCTGGCTTAATTACCTTTCACTTGCTGATGAACTTAATAAAGCACAATGAGCTTAATAAGAAAAAAAAACCCCACCCTGAGCCTGACTGATGTGTTCACAGCACCTAAGGGATCTACAAACCCAAGCAACTGTGTGACTGATTTGCCTCATGTCATCAATTGTGCCTTATCTCAGCGGAGAGATGGAGATTGGCATTACTGCAGTGAGTTTTCCTAATAGCTTGTGCTAATTAAGGAGCGATTCTGGAATAAGGAAGTCAAGCAAAGAGCAAGGCCAGCAGCAGAGCAGGCAGAGGGCGTGCCTTGGGGTCACACTCAGAAAATCCTGGGGGTTGTGCAAGGGTTCTGGGGAGCACAGCAGCTTCCTGGGGCTCCCCACACATCACACCATCAGAGGCTGGGGTGTGTGATAAGAAGGAAAAGCACGATTTCAACCAGTGGGCAGGGGGTGTCAGTTCTCCAGAAGCTTTGCCAGGCTGGATGCCCACATCCTGGCTTCTCTTGAAGGAATGGTTTTGTTCCCAAACTCTTATTAACCCTCTCCTCTGGGGTGTGCTGAGCAGTTTGCCATCCTGCTGCCACAGCAGGAGAGGAGGAAAGGAGCTGATGTTTAACCTTCCTCCCTGTCCCACTAGGGAGGGAAAAGGGTCTGGAGAGGGTCAGTGCAGAGGGGCAGTGCGACAGTTCTGATTTCTTTTCTTCTGCCAAGGTTGGGATAGAGACACACAGGAAACGCAGGTTCGTGTTTGGACTTGGGTGTTTATGATTTCTTATCTATTTACAGACTCACAAGCTGTTAGCTCTGCCTAACAAGTCAGAGAAATGAGGTAAAATGGAGAGCCTCTAACTTTTTCCAAGGTTATTTAAGTGATAATTACCCAATAGCGAGGTGACACCTGTATTATTTATGCTTCTGACCCAATAATGACCATCCAAGGCATACAATGCAGACCTTTTTCACCCAATTAGAAAAAACCACCCAAACCCATGAAGAAGAAGGAAGAAGAAGGTGAAGAAGAAGGACTCAGACAATGCCTCAAATCCTCCATTTTACTTCACACACGTTACTACACACTAAATCCCCAAAATTTAAGTTCCCAGAATTCCAGCAGGGCAGGATCCTGTCCTCTGAGCCGTGGGAATGTTGTTATGGGTTTGTTAGCACGGCTGAAAGCTCCAAAGTCTGTGAGGACCCTTGCAGGGTGTATGACCCAAGTGTTGCTGTGATTTATTGAATTCACTGTTCATGAGGGAGCTGGGGGAAGTCCCTAAATCACTGACCAGTGCCCTTTGGGATGTTGCACTGGGGGAAGACCTTGCCCTTCCCACCCCTTCCCTACCAGCAGCAGGAGCTGGGCAGCGATCAGGGTGAGCCCTCAGCTCCGGAGATGGAAGGCAGTTCCCACAAGCAACAACCCAGCATCTGTCAGGCCCTTCAGCTGCAGCTCATAATACTTTTATTTTCCCCTTTGTTCTCTGCCTTTCATCCTTTGATGACTTACCAGGCCACCCAAACCAGACGAGATCCCTGGGACAGCGTCTCACACGGCGGAACAATATCAGGGCAAGGAAATGCTCCCCCAATTTCTGGGGAAAAGGGCAGTAGCGCTTCTCAGAAGGTTTATTTAAACATGGCTGTTTATTTTTGCTGGAGATTGAGTTACCTTCCCTTATAGGAGTAATGTTTTTGGAATCCTCCTTGTTTCGCCTGTAATAAATCACAGTTGTCTGAAGGGAACGAGCAGGGTTCTTTGTCATTTTCCTTTGCTTTCCCTCCATTGGCAAGCGAAGGAAGTGCCCCAAAAAGAGTAATTTATTATGAACTTGCTTCTGACACTGTTGGCAAGCCCTTGGCATGCTGGCTACATAAATTACTGCCCTATCTCTGGGCAGACAGAGCACAAAGGCACAGCTCTGGTTTCTAATTGTAGGTTGGCAGGACCTCCGCTATCAGGCAGCACAGACAACAAAGGGAACAAGAAGAAAAGCTCCCAGCTGGCTCTCAGCGAGGGTGGCAGGGCTGCAGGGAGGGGACCCCAGGTCCTGTTGTGACTCCGAGCCATGTTTTGTCCCAGCAGTTGCCAACAACCACACGGACAAAATTGGCCGGGCTGGTTTTGTGGCTGCTGGCGGATCACGGGCTCCGCCGCTCCGTGCGGACAGGCAACAATGCAAAGCTGCACCCAGGGCTCTTCAATTCTTCAGTTCTCTGTGAGGGGATGGCATTTGGGCTGAGGCACAGCGCAGTCACCTCGGGGAACGGCAGAATGATGGCGAGGACTGAGACTTCAAAGGAGTTCTGAAGTGGCTCTGACTCTTCTCATCCCCTCTTTGCTTTTTTTCTCATTGAGATTTGCTGCTCTGGGCTAAATTGTTTGGAAGTGTTTGGCTGATAGAACGGCTGGAACTGGTAATGTCCAGCATCTAACAGGCTCTGTTATGATGTTGCTTTACTTGTTTTTCCCCACCAAGTTCTGAAGAGCTTTTACCAAGGAAAACAATTTTTTTTGGTGTAACTATGAACCTGTACATCCAGAGAAACTGAGGTTGCATGAGTAGGTCTGGAACAGATCATACATCAGCGAGCGAGCAATGGGAAAAGGAAAAACAGGGTGAAAATCACAGAACTTTTATAATTTTAAATGCCCTTTTCCTAGAGAATTACAGTCCTCATCTCTCTGTCCCTGATCACTTCTTCATGGCTTGAGACAGAAAAGTGCTGAGCAATGAGACACAAATATTTGTCAGGTGGCAGAAGTGGAGATGTTTTTTAGGAAGAGAAGGCGCCTTCCCAGCACTGACCACCATTAATGTGGTAGAAATGCCTTTCTTTGGGATCCTGGTAGATCACTCCTTTATCTATTTGGGCTAAAAAATGATGAGTGTTCAGTTCTTTCTGCTGGGTTGTTTTCTTGCCATCAACAGAGTCAAGAGCTGGCACCAGGGGCTGGCAGGGGACACAGGAGGAATTCTTGGCCCAGGGTGNTCTGCTGGGTCGTTCTCTTGCCATCATCAGAGGCAGGAGCTGGCACCAGGGCAGGGGATACAGGAGGAATTTTTGGCTCAGGGATGAGGGAGATGTCCCACACCTCAAAGGTGACTCCTTCAGCAGTGGCAGAAGTGGAGATGTTTTTTAAGGAACTTCTATAATTTTAAATGCCATTTTCCTAGGGAATTGCAGTCCTCATCTCTCTGTCCTGGATCACTTCTTTATGGCTTGAGACAGAAAAGTGCTGGGCAATGAGACACAAATATCTGTGAAGATGTTTTTTAGGATGAGAAGGCACCTTCCCAGTACTGACCACCATTGATGTGGTAGAAATTCCTTTATTTGGCATCCTTGTAGAGCACTCCTTTATCCATCTGAGCTAAAAAATGGTGAGTGTTCAGTTCTTTCTGCTGGAAGTTTTGATTGAGTTGCCTCCTTTTGAGCCCTCAGTATTATTTGATTTCTCTGGGTATCTTGGTGTAAAGGTGGTGTCCTTTGATTGACATTTATCTGTCATTTATGAGACTGATATTCATCCTGCTTTATCTGCTGTAACCTTTGGATGCAGCCATACTGCAGAGCTGACAACATATACCCAAGAAATTAAAAAAAGTGCAGTTATTTTAAGCTTCACAAGGCTGGAAACAGGGAAAATTGTTTTGATTCCCAGTCTCCATCTCTCTTTAGTGGCATTTAGGATTTACAAGGACTTGGAGGGTGTACAGTTCAGCAAAAACATTTCCCCAGATTAGGTGATGCTCATTCCTTGGTCTCCTTTAAAAATATTGAAAGAAATTTCATCAGGTCGTGGAACTTGGAACGTCAAATCAGAGCCTTACACAAATAATCCAGGTTTTGGGGAGCTTGTCATGCTAAGTGGGTTCTTTGGCATCGACTGGTTTTATTATGGATGGAGCCACAGCAGAACCACATTAGAAAAGGATATTGTTACAACACTTTCAGTATCAACAATGCTACCTGGAGAGGAATAATCTGTGCCAGATGACTGTTAAGAACGTCTGTCCTTTTTAGAAGGGATTTTTTTTTTTTTTGTTCAGTTGATTTATTCTGATAAAATTTGGGATCGTTTAGACTCCTGTCAAACAGTCAGTAAACATGAAGATAATGTGATTCACAGAAAGGGCAGTCTGAGAGGCTACTTCCATTTAATTCAATTAGATGGGCTTTCATATTGGATTTATTTGTTTTATCTTGAGTATTGTAGCGAATTTTTCCCTTCATGAAAGAGGAGGCAGAGTACAATTACTGCAGACATCAAAACTGCTGGGTTAATTCCAGAGCTTTTCCATGCCACTGGCAAGTAATGGGGCTGCAGTTACCTGCATAAATAACTGGATGGAACAGCAGCCACGGGTAAAACAGATGAGATTTTGAGAGGCTTGAAGGAAAAACTCTGTTTGTGACGTACATCACACCAACATTTCCCATGTGCAAGGCAGGCATCAAACTGAACTGTTTGAAATAAAAGCAGAAAGGATATTTTAAATTTGGCTTTGCTGCACATGACTGAGGGGAGGCTGGTAAATTAACTACTAAACTTAAACTAAACTAAACTTAAACTAAACTAAACTAACTGCTGTAAACCTACAGGTTTCTTCAGGCTCTTTGTGCCCTTCCTTTGTCCTGCTCCTGGAATAACATCCGTGGTTTTTACAGCACTGATGGGAACAGATTTGAGATCTCCTTTCCATCACCCATGTCCCTCTGTCCCAAATCATCCTGCACAGACAAACAGCAGGCGAGGCAAGGCTGGGAACACCCCTGGGCAGAGCTCAGGGGCAGCAGTGCAGGAAAATATTCCATGGCCAGTCTGGCAAGGGGAAATTCTATTAATCTGCCTCTGGATTTCTGGTTTGCCAGGGCTCTCAGCTCATGGGTTTGTGCCTGTCCCAGGCATGGGGGTGTAAGCAAAGGCTGTTGTGGTGTGCCTCAGCTTTTAATTGTCTGTTCTTCTCAAAACTTGTTCTATCTGGGCTCCCTCCCAGCTTCTCCCTAGGCCATTGCTCAGGTCCCTTGGATCATCCACAGGGAGAGCAGTGGGGGCTGCCTGGCTGCACCTGGATGCTTTTTGCACTGAGCAAAGCCCTTGGTGACCACCCTGACAAAGCTCAGCCCTCTGCATTCCCTGCACATCCACTCCCATCTCCCCAGCCACTGGATTTTCCCTCTGAGGACTTCAGTTTGGCCCTGAGTGTTGCTGCAGCAGGCATTGGTTAAGCCTGAAAGGCTTTTGAAGATGTTCCCCAGAGCTGAGGGCTGCCCAGCATCCAGCAGGGGAAGAGTTTGGGGAGCTTTGTTAGTCCTGGATGAGCAGATTCCTGTTTTGTGTTTGAAATAGATCTGCACCCGCTTGGTTAACAAAATATTATGCTCAGGATAACCACCTGAGCCACCTCGCCAAGCCAAAGAGCCCTAGGAGGGTTCCAGAAAAGCCAATATTAAATCCAGAGACATCAACATTAGTGAAGTGGGACTAAATCATCTCCAGCTGGTGCTGGCTCTGGCCTCAGGCTCCGAAATAAGTAGCTCCCTGGAAAAGAAGGAAAGATGAAGGCTGTGCTAACGAGGAGCAGAACCAAGCTTGGAGCTCAGGTCACCTTCTCTTTCCAGCCCTATCAAGTCCAGTCAGTGACAATTTCTCACCTCCCATCATTTGTGCACAGCCACTCCATCAAAGATAAATTCCTCTGGCTGTCAGGAGGGATCCAGCCCCACTGCTGGAGCACTGGAGGCTGCCCCTGCTTCCAAGGTCTGGGTGAGAAGCAGAGATCCCTCGAAGCTTCTGTTTTTCTTGATTTAATTAACTTTTTGTAACTGTTAATTGCATGTTAACCATGATCAGAACTCACTGCCAAGCTTCTCATTGAGCAGCACCTTAGAGTCCAAGTCTCAAAATATTTGGGGAAAATGATGGGCAAACAGCAACCATTGCTCAGTGCTGAACGTGACTGGGAATAGCAATGCACGAGTGCATTAAAAATCAGCACTAACATCACCTGGGCATTGAGAAGCCTTCACTGGGTGTTTCTGATCAGTTCCTATGACAAAGGAGTCTTAGAGGAAACTGGGATTTCAGGCGTGAATTATTTACTGCTGTGATTGGCGAGCTCTCCTCTCACATGTACCATACTATTATTTTTAATTAACATCTCCAGATTCTCTGGAAAACCCTCCTTGCTTAAATCTCTGTATCTAAGAGACATTGAAAATATCTCTGCTCTTACCTGCACCTAGAGCTGCAGAATCATGGAATGGTTTGGGTTGGAAGGGACCTTAAAACTCTTGTTCCAATCCACCTTCCACCATCCCAGGTTGCTCCAAGCCCCATCCAGGCTGGCCTTGGACACTTCCAGGGATCCAGGGGCACCCACAACTTCTCTGGGCAAGGAGGAGATGGGTATTTGTATGAGTGTGGCACTCGTGCAGCACTTTGGGGCACGTTGTTGGGCAGAGATGGATATAATGAGGCATGGAAAACATAAATTCAGCCGGCTGGGAGCGTGAGGTGAGTAATTATCCCGGTGGGAGCACAGCAGGTGGATTAGTGACTGGGCTGCCTCTGCAACAGGCAATTAAGGGGAAAAACATCTGTTTGGCATCACCCATCTCTCCTTTTCCAGGATACTCCTCCGGTTTGTCTCTCCGATGCTGCAGCCTGGAGACAACAACCTGTTCCTGCGAGGAGGCTGTGCAAACATCGCGTGGGGAGCAGGAGAGATGGCCAGGAGCAACAGGACCCGGTAGGGAACATCCAGAACCAGCTCCTGACTGCCTCGGTTTATTTTCTCTTGGGTTCTGCCTTGTTCCATTCTTTAGGGAAGCTGTTTCCAGCCCCTAAAGAGGTGCAGAAAATAAACCCAGGAGCCGGCGCTGCTCGCTGGCTCAGTATCTCTGCTGCCATCTGCAGTGAGAGGAAAGCAGCTGATCGCTGTCACTGCCTCATCGAGGTTTTTAAAGTGGATTTTGTTCAATGGGCTGAGCCAAATCGATGTCCCGATGTCCCAAATCATCCTGCACAGATAAACAGCAGGCGAGGCAGGGCTGGGAACACCCCTGGGCAGAGCTCAGGGGCAGCAGTGCAGGAAAATATTCCATGGCCAGTCTGGCAAGGGGCAATTCTATTAATCTCCCGCTGGATTTCTGGTTTGCCAGGGATTTCAGCTCATGGGTTTGTGCCCATCCCCAGGCATGAGGATGAGTGGTGTTCAGTGTTGGGAAGGCTCTGTTTCCACCAGGAAAGGTTTCCGTGTCACCAGGGTATCCATCATGCTGAGCGTCCCCATGCTGCTGAAAATTGAGAGCAAATGAAGCAAAATGGGTTTGGTATCCCCAGCAGGATTTATTTATGCACTGGGTGGATTTAATTGGGAGAGATTCTGTTCAGAGTGATGGTAAATCCAGAATAACTCTGCTCTAGGTGAGCTGCTTTCAGTGCTGCTGCTGTAGCTCGACATGCATAGAAGTAAGAGAAGTGATTTCCCCCCTAAATTGTGGGTTTTTCTCACTGGGATAAGTTATCCAGCAGCTAAATCTGATTGTCTATAGATTATCACAATGTCTATGGATCTGCCTGCTAAGAGAACATAAAAATATAATTTTTGAGGGTGTGGATTTCATTATTTAATTTATCCACCTTGCCTAAGCAAGCACTGCTTTCTCTGAAAGCCCCTTATCCTCATTGCTCTTGTCTGGGATTTATTTCTCAAGCAAGGATTAGATTAAATTTCTGTAAAAATATTTAATACACTCGGTCAGCAGTGTGGGGTTTAGCAGTGCATTGGTGTGTCACCTGCTGTGCACACAGCAAATGTTGGTTATTTTTTTAATATCTTGATCTAAACTCATGAATATACAGCTGGAACATACATTTGGGGAAGAAATGTATCCACCCTCCTTTAGAATGGCATGAAAATCACGTGTTCAATTTAAAAAGTACAATGGAACTGTTTCTTGGCTTGAAGTGCTTAAGCAATATTAGAAAGTTTTGCCTAATCCCTGTTCTACAGATTAAAATACAAATATTTCCAGTGCAACCAGAATTTATTAAAGCAGGCTATTGCCTAGGGAAATGTGCCTTTGGATGTGTTTCTATCAACTCTTCTGGAAAAAAAAAATAATGTAATTAGCATTGCATAATCTTCTAGAGAGAAAAATGGGCCAAAACCAAAGTGCACAAGGAGAATATTGCAACTGTGGAGCATAAATTGCTTGTGGCTGCCTGGCTGGTTGTTATTCCTGGCGCCCAATGCCAGTTAGAAAATCCTGACTGGAAGAAAGCAGCAAGGCTGGAGATGTCCAGGAGAAAGAGGAGATGAGTTGTTGTATAAAATTGGGAAAACAGAGTGGCAGATAATTTGT
Source organism: Hippolais icterina (assembly GCA_013400075.1). NCBI lineage: Eukaryota > Metazoa > Chordata > Aves > Passeriformes > Sylviidae > Hippolais > Hippolais icterina. The sequence goes on from VWYN01025623.1 coordinate 70,202, forward strand.
TTTAAATATACCTTGTAATACCCATCAATGAAATTCAGGCCAAAAAGAAATTGTTCAGTCCCTGGTGATGGTGTTTCTCTCTGGGTTCATGGAGACTCCATTGGCTCATGAGATGTTGCTAAATAATTTTCAGCAGTTGCTCCATTCCTTCTCCTTTTTCATGGTGCAATCAGTTCTGTGGATCGGCTCCTCCTTCAATTAAAACAAATTTTATGGTAAACTCTCTCCATGCAGGGAGATCAGATTTGGGTGATTCTCACAGTGAAGTGACTTTATTTGGTGGGGAAGATGTGTGTGTGGGACTGAGCTGATCTGGTTTCCCCCTTCACTTCTCCTCCTCACCTCTTGTCTGCTGCAGTTATTATCAGCAGGGAGTTTCTTTGCAGCATTTCTGAGCAGCTCCTGGGCTGGTATCTTCCATCCCCTAAAAGTGCTGCTGAAGTATAAATCAGCAATAAATAGAGCAATAAAAAGAGCAATAAATAGCCTTTTCCCTCTGCTAATAATTCTTTGGTGTTTTTATGCAGAAATTATAACTGGCAGGCAGCTTTGAACAGGGAAGGCTTCAGTGACCTGTTTCAGCAAGGGAATAATAACCCCATGTAATGCTCTAAACATCACTGGAATCAGAAATCAAGCTGGGCTTGGAGAGCTCCCCCAGGATTTAAGACTGTTCACCTTGAAATACCTGGGGGAGAAAACCCCAAACAAACAGGAGGACAGAGATTGGGTTATCCCATGTGACAGTGGAAAAGCAGCTGTAGTAAATAGGTGTATGGTGTAAAAATGCAGGTATGATCTGCCTGTGACAATTACCATACATTTGGGTTCACCAGATTTGCTAAAAACTCTGCCCTGGGGGAATTTTGACACTGGCAGTTCATGAATGAAAAAAAAAGAAAAAAAGGAGAGTGTATAATTTGCTGGTTGACTCCAATTTCTGAACAATCCATTCAATGTCACTTGTTCCTGAAGATATGGAATGGCTCTGATTAAAGGCAGGTGTAAAATAGCTGTAGTAAATAGGAGTATGATGTAAAAATGCAGGTCTGATCTGCTTACCGTACATTTGGGTTCACCAGATTTGCTAAAAACTCTGCCCTGAGGGAATTTTGGCTCTGGCAATTTGTGAATGGAAAAAAAAAAAAAACAAAAAACCCAAAAAACCTAAACACAAACAAACAAACAAACCACAAAAAAACCCCAAAACAAAACTAAAAAACNAAAACCCAAAAAACAAAAAAAACAAACAAACAAACAAACAAAAACCACCAAAAAAACCCCAAAACAAAACTAAAAAACAAAAACAAACAAACAAACAAACAAAACAAAAAAAAACCACCACCAAACAAAAAAAAACCCAAACCAAAAAACAAGAAGAGTGTATAATTCGCTGGTTGACTCCAATTTCTGAACAATCCATTTGATGTCACAAACTCCTGAAGATATGACATGGCCCTAATTAAAGGCAGATGTGCAAAATACACCCTATAGGATGGATATAGGGCAAGCACGTTTTTCCATGCGAGTGGCAAAGCCCACAGCCACAAATACCTCTCCAGTATGGCAGCCTCAAAAATGCATCCACAAACATTATTCATCCCAGTGGTCTGCAAGGATTTATCAGAGGGGTTACAGTCACTTCCTGAAAATATCTGTGAGCCTCAGGGGTTTGGAGATGTGTGTTTGTCACTTGGCAAAGCTTTTACTACACCCACTGAGAGAGCAGCAATTATGAAGTCTGGGAGAGACTGAAGGGTTCAAAAATGGATATTAGGGGGAAAATATAGCTGGGTGTTTACAATAATTTCTTCAACTCAAAGTCATGAAAAGCATCTTTCCACATGTCAGTATGTCTGCTTACCACCTTTGTTTTTTCTGGGGGGGAGAATCTTTTAGAAAGGAAAATCTGTCTGAATTTGCCCCAAATACTTTATAAATAACTTGTCATTTTGGATTATGAAGGATGGTTTGGGTTGGAAGGGATTTTATGGATCATCTGCTCCTGCTCCCAGGGACAACTTTCCCTATCCCAGGGTGCTCCAGCCCCATCCAGCCTGGCCTTGGACACTGCCAGGGATCCAGGGGCTTCTGTGGGAACCTGTGCCAGAGTCTGTCACCCTCACAGGGAAGAATTTTTTCCTAATATCCCATCTAAACCTAAATTTCTGCAGTTTAAAGCCATCACCCCTTTGTTATCACAAAAAAAAAGATAATAATCCTGAAAGGGTTGAGCAGGAGTTGTCTTATTGATGAACAACCACAACTTTCCTTTTGGACATTGTCGAATCCTTATGTTGTGTCTGTAATTCTCTGCTTTCTCCATGGTCCCTAAGGCACTTTAAAAAGATATCCTTCAGCAGAAATAAGGAAAAAGGAAATTTCTCCATGGGATAGAGGCCTGAGAGGCTGTTGGAGATGGTTCACACACTGGGATGTGCTGGAGACTGTGAGGGTACAATGATGCACCCAAGCAAGGGCAGCATTTCTTTCCCGTGTTCACAGAGAGAAAAGAAGAAGAAAAAAGTGGTGAAGTCACCATCCCTGCAGAGATTTAAATGCAGTGCCAAAAATGTCCCTCAGAGCTCTGTGCTGAAGGAATCACAGCAACAGCTACTGAACAACAGTGCTGGGTTATATATTTGCTGATGAGTCTCATTTTCTGCTTCTCCATGTCCAGAGATGGGGATTTTTAAGGACTTCAGGGAGCAGATCTGGAGAGCAGAAACAAAAGGTGAAAACCCAGATTTACTGGCATTTCTCATCTCTTGTTTTAAAAAGAGATGAAATGGGGATGGGTCCTGTGCCTCAGCTCTCTAGAACAAGCTATTGGACCTGACGGAGTTGAACTCAATGATTCTCATCCCTTTCAGCTCAGGATATTCTAGAATTCTGTGATCTTTTCTGTCAGCTTTTCTCATTTTTCTTCTTGGCTTTACCCCTTTGATGCTATAGATATTTACTCCAAAGCCGTATCAATTTCAACGGAATAAACACTTCAGATAATCCATCATTTAAAAAAAAAATAAATAAAAAATCAATATTTATTTATGTTTGTGCCCATTTCAGCTTTCCAGTCCCCTGCAGAAATGGAAAGTTTTTCTCCAAAGCACTCCAAATGTTGGTTGAGGAGTTCTCACTTCTACCTGAGGCTGAACTCCAACAAAATGTGTGTGTGAAGGAGCTGCAAGGTCAGGTGTGCAAATATATAATGGATTGTTGCAGATAAAATGAACTTTAACTTTGAGGTTTGTTTTGGCTTTTTTTAAGTGGTCTGTCTTCTCTCTGAAATTTTTATATTTGCACTTAGTTTGCTTAGAGGACAACAGTAAAAGGAGTATTTTGGAGGAATTTTCATCTTAATTTTGACCTTTTTTTTTTCTTAATTTTCATCTTAATTTGTCTGAAGAATGGCACAGGTAGAAAATCTGGGGTACAGAAACAGAAATGAAAAGTACCACCAAAAATACTGCATCATTTCCCTGGAAGGAACGTTGTTCACTTTACTGTAAATCTGCTGATGATTGCTGTGATCGCAGTTAAAGGTCAACCCATTCCTGCTGATTCTCCGAGATAAAATCTGTTGGTTTATCTCATAAAACAAAAATACAGTGTGAAGGCGCTGAGCAGAATGGTTTACAAAAAAAATCTTAGAACCAGAAAAAGTGAATTTTAGTGACATTTGAATCTTGATTGTGAGAAAACTGGATTCCGATTCCACCACAGAAATCCCAAAATACAAAAGAAAAACAAGGGACAATGTAAATGTTTTTAAACTCAGAACTAGGGATTTGTAAGGTATAAGTTAAAACAAAAGTCCTGGGTTAATTTTTGGGAATGTGGGAGATTACAGTTTGGAATAAATGAGGATAGCTGTGATAGGATAAATAGTAAATGTGAATTATATGTAAATAAATAGTAAGTTAATTAAATAGTAAATCAAAATTAAATGTAAATAAATAGTAAATTAAATGTAAATAAATAGTAAATGGGAATTAAATGTGAAATAGAATAAATAGTAAATGTGTCGAGTTGTGATAGAAGAACCCCTAAAAATAGTGCTTTATATGCTAGGAAAGGGCTTGTAACACAACAAAGACATTCCCTAAAATAGAAAGCACAACACCAACATAAAACACTCATCACATTTTCAGTGCAAGGCGAGGATTTGCACTCCTAACCTCCCACGTTGGAGCTGGGGCTTGAATAACATTTCTGTTCTCTCCTCAGCTGAGCTAATGACAGATCTGAAGAAGCGTCAACGCCGCCGCCAAAAAAGCTCGAGGTGGCAGGAATGCCGTTCACAGGGGACACGGGAGTCACAAACACTCTCCTCAGGGCTGGTTGCTCCTGACTGAGCAGTGTTTTCAGCAGGAAAAGCCAAAACCTTGCCCAGAGGCAGTGGAGTGCTCCAGATGAGCCTCATGCCTACACCGGCAAGAGCGGGTGAGGTAATGCTCTCCCTGCTCCTCTCTCCTCTCCTGCTGCCAGCCCTGTCTCAGGCTGGGATATTTGCTATTTATTTGTTATTTTTTATTTATTTGCTATTTATTATTTACTCTTTGTAGTTAATTTATTTGCTGTTTGCTTTAGTGAGGGGCTGGCATCACCCTTGGTGGAGGAACCCAACCTAATTCCTGATGGCTCCGTGTGCCATTTTCATTCCTGGCAGGGGGAAGTTTATCTCCTGTGACTTCACCTCCCATAAAATTTGCAGGTTGAGTGGAACTCCCCGTGAGCTCTGTGGAGGGAGGTTGGCACTGCCGTGCAGTTCCTCTGAGGTCTCTTGGACACCTGTGTGGGTTTGGGATGAATCACCCTCTGGACACAGCAGGAGAGGAAACGGCCTCGAGCCGAGCCAGGGGAGGTTGGGATTGGAGAGTTGGAAAAATCTCTTCATGGAAAGGGTTATCAAGTGTTGGAACTGGCTGCCCAGGGAAGTGGTGAAGTCACCATCCCTGCAGAGATTTAAAAAGCCTGTGGATGTGGCACGTGGGGTGGTGGTGGGATTGGCAATGCTGGGGAATGGATGCTCTCGATGGCCTTGGAGGACCTTTCCAATCTGAATAATTCCATGACACGCTGATTTTTTCTCCAGGGATTTCAGAGACACTGATTTTCCAATCCATATGTGAAATCTTAGTTTGGGATGGTGCAAATCAGGAGAATTGAGTGATGGGGATCTGGGGAAGGGGCTCTGATGCAACCTCATAACTCTGACTGACAAAATCCAGATGAGCACGTGGGAACAACTCATCCCGAGGGCAATGAGGGCAGAATGAGGGAAAAATTGGGAGTTTGACTCTTTTATGATTTCTTCCCCATGTTTTGGTTCTCTGGACAGCTATTCTCCCTTCCAAAGCTGTGTTTTCCAGTTTCTATTCAATGTTGGATATATCAACAGTTTGGAGGAATTTGGGATGGATTGCTCTAAGATGGGGCAGAGCTCAGCCCAAACTCTTGCAGTTATTTGAGTTTGGATTTTCCTGTGTAAGTCCAGCCTAGGAAAAACTTGCTGTCTTTGTAGGAAATAACTGGAAAAAGAACATTTCCCTGCCTTAGAGTGAAACACAATATAAATTCATTGAAGTAAATCCCATCTTCACTTTGGTGAGAGAGGTGGAGTTTCACAAACAAGTTGATGTTGTCAAGAGTTGATTGTGCCAGATATGATCTCTATGGAAATTCTTAAATTTTCAGAAAAAAGGTGATGTTCTCACAAATTTGTCAGTTTTGTTACCTGGGACATAACTTCAATTTTAATTTCAAAAGGTTGCCAAGGGTCCCAAACTTGAGTCAGAAACTGCTACCATGCCTAACATTTGCAGACAAACATAAGAACCAAAATGTTTTGTTTCTGTCCTTTTAGTGCTTTTAATTTTGTTCATTATTAAATATTTTAATTGCCTTCCCTTCAGAGAACTTCAAAGTTCAATTACAAATGAAACCAACATTTTTTTTCCACAAAGAAGTATTAAATGAAGCTTGTTCCTGTTTTTCCATAATTATTTCAAGTGTTGATCAGCTGATCTCCTTCCAGAAAGGAAAAGAGACAATGAGTCCTCTGAAATATCCTCAAGGAATACCCACTGATAGAAATATTTGTTAATGTGAGGCTTTTTTTTTTCCCCAAAATATTGCAGGCATTTCTCTTTTCTGAGAATTTACTTCTGCTTATGGAAAACAACATTCCATAAGCAAAGAAATTCCAGCTAGTGCATGGAGCTGCAGGGACAGGTTTTTAAAAGGTTTTGGACCCTACATTGGGGAAATGAGATTTTAATCAGATTTCACTCCAGTGTCCAAAAAAGTGAGTTTATTTCTAAATCACCAGTGACCTGTGGCTACATCTTTGCAAATCCAGTTGTTATTCCCAGCGGGAGCTCCCATTTCTCAACAGAGCTGAAATTCAGGCTGCTTCACGTTTGAAAATCAAAAGGAGCCTTTTGTGCTTCTGAAATCCCGGCCTTGGCTCTGCAGCCAAGAACAAAAGTTAAGTGAACTCAGAAGGAACAAGTCATCAGCCTGACCTTTGGTCATCAGAAAAATGTAAAACATCTCAGATTTATTCCCCAAATCCAAGTAAGGTTTCGTCTGTGCTGAACGTTCGGTGAGATTACTGGGAATTTCACAGATTAGCCAACCTGAAGTCACTGCTGGCAGTGGGGTGTCTGGGTGATTTGTACTTGACAGTTTGTAAAGACCAGAATCCATCATTCCAACCTGGTGGAAAGAATTTTTTTAAAGGTTTTTTTAAGATTTGTTTTGGGTTTGATCTTTTGTTGTTGTAGGGTATTTTGGGGGGATGTCGTGGTTTGGGGTCTTTTTTTGGTTTGTTTGCTTGTTTGCTTAAATTGTTGTAAAGGAATTTTTTTTCCAGCACAGTTCAGCTTGTTTAAGTTTCTATTTACTCCAAAGGGTTGTTATGGAAGAGCAAACCTCATTGTTCTAAAGCAAAAAAAAAAAAAAAAGAGTAAATTCTAAATGAACGTGTTTGGCAGCAGTAAAACAAAATAAGTTTGTCTGGAGGAAAAGGAGGTGAAGGTTCTGGTTTTTTTAGTTTTTTTCTCCTCTCCCTCCTCTTGCATGATGGGTGATGCTCCCCCATGTCCATCAGGTCATCATCCATCACTGGACTTGAGAAATTTTTTAAATAAATACCTGAAAATGTAAAGAAACATTTTGCTGTTTAGTGTATCACAGATAGCAAGCTGCACCCGGGAAAAGAGGGAGCTGATTTAATAACATCTGGTCTAGATAATTTTGAAATATCTGCCATGGTAATTACATGTTAAGGATTTGATTTCACACTGATTATAATGTCAGAAGCACACTGTTTCTATTCATGCATTACTCAGAAAAAAGCCCTGCTGCCTTCTGTCCTTAAATTATTGTTTTTATCCAGACACCACCTGTCCAGGTAGGTGATAATATGGCAACTGTTGCTTCTGAGAACCACCTGATCATTGATGGATTTATGCTCGCTGCATAAAAATCCTTTTCCTGAACCCTGCAAGTTCACAAAAAATATAATTAGTGCTGCATTTCAGTCAGTGAAAATTTCAAAACAGAGGTAGGGGATTTGAAATGCCTTTCTATGAATAAAAGAAGAAAACTTCTGTTCCGAAAACGCAGTCAGTGACTTTCTGCCTCACCATTTTGTGTAGCAACAAGTCCTTCATTAAAAAATAGTCTCTCAGACACCTCTCCCCATGTGCAGCATTGAGTCACTTTCCAGTAAAATCAGCCTCCAGAGATGGATGTGCAGCTTCCATGGCTTGCAAACATCTTCCCCCAGCACTCACCTCGCCAAAGAAATGTTATTTCTGACGCCCTGCCCGCTGTACTTTGTGTTCTCTCTTAATCAATCCAAATGTCCTTATCTCTGCTGCACTTCATCTTGTCTCACAAAAGCACCTGAATTTTATTTCTAGGAATAAGTGTGTTGTCTTATTGGGACCATGTGTTCTTCAGAGCCTGCCCTGTACCCTCACATAGGAGAATCCACATTGATTCATTCCCAGAGCTCGAACTTTGAACGCTCATATTATTTTTATTAAACTTAAATCTGCTTCTTTCTCCTTTCTCCCCTTTCCCCTGCACCCTCCAGCTATATCCAGCCTCAGAGTCAAAACAGGAATAAATGGAAAACACATTGAACAGAGGATTATGTCCATATGGAGAGGAGAATTGATATCCATTTCCAAACGGGGAAGATTGGGTTACACCAGCCAGTTTTGCCTTTGGTTATCCACCTAAGATGCCCGAGCAGGTGAGTCGATGCCTGAGCACCCAAGGAAAGCACCCTGGGAGGTGTCTCAGCAGGAAGTGTTGATCACAAATCTCCCCTCAAACCCATCCCTTCTGTGGCCACACTCTGGCAAGGATCCAAGTTCTCTCCCCATCTCCCTGACTGCTCTGCCAGGTTGGATCATGGCAAGGTAATAAGAAACCAGCTCGAGATTCCTGGCTCTTGGCTGGGCCATTGTCTCTTCACTGTGGCAGTGAGCAGTGCTCAGGAGATGTGAGGCCACCTCTGAGCCAGTTTGATTTCTCCTGGTATTGATAAAACTTAGCCTTGAGTAGATCCTGGCTGAATTACAGCTGTGACTCAGAGAGTGATGTAAGAAACCAGGGAGAGGAAAAAGAAGGAACTGCTCAGACCTCAGCAAGGTTTTGTCCATCTTCAGGGTTGCTTTTGTGCTGGAGTGGTTTGGAACAGGGCATTGACATTTATTTGGAAAAGATGCCACTTTCTGTCCCTCCAACACCTCCCTCCACAAGTCAGTCCTGATTATCAGTGTGGATGTGGTGCTGAAATCTGGTCCTGAACAACAAAATTTGCTCTGTAACCTTTTGTCATTCCCACAATGAAAATTGTCCAAGCACATCCTCATCCCACAACTTCCCTTGGAAATTATCCTCAACCCTCACATCATACAGAGGGATGGAAAACATTGAGAGATCTCTAAAGCCAACAAGATCAGGGCAGGAGCCCAGGCTTCTCCTCTCTGAGCCACAGCCCAAAAGCTTGGTAAATACCAAAATGGTTATTTTAATGGTGAGAAATCCATTAAAAAAAAAAACCCAAACCCCCTAGAATTGTGGAAATAGTAATAGTAGCAGAGTGCTGAGAATCAGGCAGGATTGTGCCCACATCTCAGTTTAAAAAAAAAAAAAAAAGCCAGATTAATGGGCATAATCAAATCTGACATTGAGTAAGAGGCAAGAACGAGTAATCAGATCCCAACTTAGCTGATGCTGGCATTACTGGGAGCCTGGGGCACAGTCCAAGGATAAAACCTAACGTCTTATCTGAGCAGGGAGTCATTGTGCACCACTGGTTACAACATGTTCTTAAAAAGGGAAAGAAGGAAAAGGAAAATATGGCACATGAAATTATTTTATTCCCCAGGAATGATAAGAAAGTAAAGCTAAAAGATTCTACACCCAATCTTTATAGAGGAAAAGCCTATCTGGAGTTAACCCCTTGCAATGTCCGCTGTAAAACCCCATAGGCCAGGGTACCAAAAAAAGATACTAAAAAGTGAAATGGGGATTAAATCAAATTAGTATCATGAAGACAGTTAAAAGGTCAGATTTCGGAATATTTCTTGCTGTTTGGAGATTGCTGGGATCCATGAGGCCAGCCTGCTCCTCGGTTCAGTGAGAGTTCAGGCAGTCTGGCAATCCCATCCTTTTGGCCAGGACTCCTTTTCTGGCAACACGTCTCCCTGTTTCTCAAGACTCTTCTTTTCCTCCAGATTCAACAGGATGTTGACCTGGATCTCTCAGAACAGCTCCTGGAGAGGAAAGACCCTCTGACACAAACCCACGTCACTGGAGAGGGAACTGTAATGTCAGGGAGGGCATCTGGAAGATCAAAGTGGGAACAAGCCAATCACTCCAAGCTGTATGGCTTTGCATGGCTGAGTTTTGTTTCCAGCCTTTTGAATAACAGCTCATGAGTCTTAACAAGGAAAGAACTTTTGTGTAAAATTCAGTAAATTAAAAAAAAAAACAACCCAGACCAAACACCACGGGCCTGTGAGGGGAAAAACTGGAATTGAATTTCCGTAACGCGGACCTTTCCCAGAAAAGCCAGGCGCGGGTCAGCGTGAAATGCAACACCACACATCTGCCAGGGGGGCTGCCCTGTTCCTCCCAGCCTTTTCCATTTCCATCTTTCGCCATCGTTTGAAACCTTCCACGATGACAACTCACCAGCACAGCCCAGCTCTTCCCCAGAGGGAGCTTTGGGACACTGGGGCTGCCTGCAGTCAGGAGGAGGACACAGGTGAGAGGGGTGGAGGGTGGTGGGAGTCACCTCCTCTGCCTTGCCTCTGCCCATGGAGCAGGGTGAGACCACGTGCACAGCTGGAATGAAGCCTCATTTTCCCCTTCCAGCTGCAGCTCCAGGTGTGAGCTCTGTGGTGTCCCCCGGAAATGACTCAATGCTGACCTGCCTTAATGGTCTTCATACGATGGGACATTGATTTATTGTCCTCGTGAGCCTCAAGTGACACCATTTGCTCTTTCCCCAAAGGCTGGCAGGTGACAATTGTTGATTGGACGTGACCACTGCTCTGACCTGAGAGAGTGACACATGTGTGCCACGGCCTCTCCTCAGCCCTTCTCAAAATGTTTGTGCAGGAGCAGCCATAAATCCGGCAGTATTGACCCAAAGATGCAATCCAAGGCGTTTGAGCCTAGGCCTTATCTGCATCACCTTATCAGGAGCGAGAGAGAGCGAGATGCACCCCGGGAAGGGAGGGGACTGCGCCAGAGGGTTTGGCCTCGTCCCTTCTGTCCTGGCACGGGGAGGGGACTGCGGGTAGAGCTGGGTAATGATTTGTCATCGCCAGGACTGGGGTGTCTCTATCTGCAGAGGAAACCTTGGCCGTGATTGACAGCGGGGCTGTTTCTGCCTCTTCCCTCACTGTTGTCAAGTAATAATGAAGCTTTGTCAGTCCATCATGGACATGGATATGCCCGATTATGTTGACTCCTTGGACTCCTCCTATACCATGCTGGAATTCGACAACCTCCGCGTGCTCCCCAACAACGCCGGTGAGGTTTTTATTCGTTTTCTCTTGAATGAGCTCCACTACTTTTGTTATAAAGCTGGACACAGAGGAAAGGCTGGTGGGAGGTGTGGTGCTAAGGGTGGAAGGGCTGATATTTAAGCAGCTGACCTGTCAACCTCTGTTGCATCTGTGGTTGTGTTTGGGCTGAAACATGGCCCCTTCGCTTGCCGGTCCCATTTTGGGTTATTCTTTTCACTGGTGGGCATCATGCCCTGAAGAGCCCACCAGGTTTTGCAGATGTTGGTAGAGGCCTTCATGGCATTCCCTCATTGCTTATGAGAGGAGTTATTACCAATATTTCTTGTTCTAATGTGTGTTTCGTTCCCGTATACGGCGTCAGTTGATATTTAATCCTGGGGAAAACATGTCGTCCCAAATGCCGTTTGTCCGTGACCGCGTGCCCTGTTTAAGTTGGCCCTGGGAACTTGGATTGGGAAGCAATATCCAAACCATTGCTAGATTTGTGTTCCTTTTCTGGCTACCAAGATGGTCCAACAGTTTTTAGGGCACAAAAGGACTTGGCTGGGAGGCGGGAGTGTTTATACGCCGAGACTTCCGCTTGGTTCGCAGGAATAAGGCGCTTTGTGTGGCATTTAATTCTTCTGCAGTCAAAAGTGCTCTGACACAAAGTGAACTCCATTCTGTGAAATCTACTGCTCTCTGTGTTAAAAAATAAAGGGCATTTTGGTCATATTGCACAAAATCGTGCAGCTGAATGAGACTCCAGCGTTAGCGATCCCTTTGGAGAGTTTTGGCAGCCTTTTAATTTGTTAAGAAGCTTAGTGAAATTAAGACGGGATTTTCACATTTGCTCATTAACTGGCTCATCAAAAGAAATCAGAGTTTCAGTAGGGATATCACCTACAATATAAAATGATTGGACTAATTAGTGTGAGGCATGGAGGGAGGTATGGAGACAAGTAAAGTTAAAAGGCCCAAAGGAACTTGAACTTAAAATTGCCTTCTGTAAAGCTCTGGCTGTCCCCAAATCAAGGATTTTCAATATATGTAGGTTTTGTAGACTGGATCTTATTCTTGCAGAAAGGTTTCCATCTCCCATCCTACTCCAGAAATATCATTTAACACAGATGTTTAGTTTTGTCACTCCTTTTTGAACAACAAGATATTTTTCACTTTTTGAAAGGGCACAAATTTCCTCAAAATTGGATATAATTTTGCAAACAAACCACCAATGTCTGTTTGGGCTCTCTGTTGATTCACGCAGTAGAACTGACAGGTTGAGTTTTTTTCTGAACTTTATCGAGCTCGGTATTGTGTTATTTGTTTAGCTGTTAATGACTAACCAGCTCTCTGGGGAAGTAGCTGCTTTGAAATTAGCTTGTTTGTCTTGGGTAAGTGTCCTTTTCTACAGTTTGTAAAAATAACTTCTAAAAAGACCTGAAATGGTCATGCATGGAAATCTATTGCTGTCCAGCTGAGTTCAGTCTCCTGAGGTAATTCAAAATCACAGTTTCCTTGTGGCTTCGGAAATATTTTAAAATTTTTCAGACTCAAGAAACAGCCTCATTTTAGGTAATTTTTATAACTATACTGGATTTTTTTAAGATTGTTTATAACTCTCCTGAGGTTCATCTGTATTTTCCCTACTAAATGATGACAGCTTTGCCCTCTATAAACATGAACAGGAAAGGATGCAATATTTTTTTTTATGGACTCAGCACAGTTTCTTACCTTCTGAGCAATTCCAAAAGTGAAAATTGGAATCTTTTCAAATAAGATCATGCTTTCTTGGAACCAACTCCTTCCTTCTTCAGAGCATTATTTCATCAAAATTTTGGGTGGATTAATTTTGTGGGGCACTTCCTGTGCTTAGATGTTTCTTCTTCATGAAGCTGCTACCATTCTCAGATTTTCCCAGAAATGCATTTTGGATTTTCCACCTTCAAATAGCCCATAATTTGCCAAATATTTTAAAATTAATTCAAAGTAAAAAACAGAACACTCTATGGGAGTGATGTAAAAAATACTGAAGGTTTAAATAGAAAGACTGGCAAAAGGAAAGGAGCAAAAATTCTGTCTTTCCTTTGTGAAATGTGTGTTGTAACAGCAGAAATTTTCCCAATCTGTACAAATTTGTTTCCTTCACCTTGGCTGGGACTACAACCTATATTCTCAGTTTTTATGCATGGTTAATGCCCATTTCCTCGCACTCCTGTCAGAGCTGTCTCATTTGGTGAAGATGTGAGGCATGGTTGCAATGCAGCCCCAATTCTTCATTTGGGAGTTGGAGAGCACTTTCTGCCAGGGTGGGGCTCCTCGTCCTGCCCCAGCACCCACACTCCATCCTTGGGACTCTGGCACAAGGCTGGCGAAATCTCTGCCAGTCCTGACCCAGTTCAGACCATGCAAAAGCCACCAGAGATATTTTGGCAGTGATTTCACCATCCCTCGAGCTGCACGAGTGCCTGGAGCAGCTCTGGCCTCTCTGGTTGGCACCTTCATCATCGCTCCTGTAGGATTTGGGCTCACCAAATCACAGCTGCGTTTCACATCTCAAAAACTCTTCTATTTGCTAAAAGCTGATGTAGAAAGAGGCTGACCTGCACGTGGCCAGGGTTTAAACCCCCTCCTGCCCTACATTTGTGTGTACAGCTTTCACAATGCTGGCTTTGGCACCGAGTTGGCCTGTGTGTGTTCAAGCCCTAAACTCACACTGGTGATCACTTCACATTCTAACCCAGCACATGTAATTTGGGGATTTTTCAACTGCAAATTATGGGCACCAAAACTTGGATTTCCCGGCAGATAAAGGCCACCCTGGAAAGTATTGCAAGAAAATTCTCTTTTACAACATGCATCTAGAAGAGCTGTAATCATTAAAGCAACTGAAAGGAAAAGCAGTGCAGGGGTCAGGTATGATCCTCAGTGTCATTTCTTATCTCTGTATAACTGGCATTATCAACTCAGCCTTGGTCAGGCAGTGATTTACATACAGAGGCAGCAGGTACCAAAAAATTTGTGTGCATTTGTGAGCTTGGCTGATCCCAAATTTAGGGAAGCCTCTTGGGTGTTCTTCTCAGCCTTAGGGAGCTCCCTATCTGCACACTGGTTATATATAACTCACAAAAAATGGTCAAAACTTCAGATATTTCTGCCAGTGAACCTTGGGGACAGCCCCAGTGAGGAGTCTGGCCACAAGCAGGGCCTCAGCTGAGCCGCACAAAGTCAAGATGAGTTGTGGATTCTTCCTGGAAAACAAAATCAAGTGCATCCCTCCAGTAGAAATTCCAAAGGCAGCGTGGGACAGCGTAGGAACTGTTCAGGTTATCTCCTTGTGCCAGGCAGGGCTGGAGCACACAAAGCAGATTTCACAGGCAGGCAGGGAGCTGTGCTGCCAGGGATCCTGGCCTTCCTTTCCTTTCCTCCCAGAGATCAGTCCAGGAAAAACTCAAATATTGGGTAGGTTTGAAAGCTGTGCTGAAAGAGTCTCCTGGTGCCTGCTACATCAGTTGTGCCTTGCTCTTCTCTCAGCTAATTCTCATTTGGAGCCCATTAGCTGATAACAGGATTTTGTAATTAAAAATCGTGATCATAATTAACGCGCATGCTGGCTTAGTGATTTCCATTTATTTATTTATATATTTATTAAAATTTCTGTTCACATTTCAGCCAATTTCAGCTGAAAAGGGCCCGTGGTTCCCTCCCAGGGTTGGAACTTTTAGCTGTGGAGCTGCCCTAATGCAGAGCCACCCAGCTCAGTGGCGGTGTGTTTGTGCTCCCATGGATATGAGTGAGGGCAAAATTTGGTTTGCTAATTTCCACGGGCCCTCACACACGCAGTGCTGATGGTTCCTCCTCCAGTAATGTCTGGTCTAAGGCTAGATTATTGATTCCTTCCTTATATCAGCAAGCAAATCCTCATGTCCTACTCACAAAAAAGAAAAATAATCTTTCCTGGTGAGTAACAGGAACATTTTGCAGTCTAGACCTAGCTGAAGGATGCAGGGTGCATTGGAGACCTAAACAGCTTGACCTTGGCTTGATTCCACTGAAGTCTAGAGAAAGCATGAGTGGAGTGAAGAGGAAATCAGCTGCATTATCTTCATTTTGGTTGTGCAAATTTTTAAAATGGAATTCAACGCAGTGCATTTGTTTATGGTCATATGCTCCTTCAAAAAATGGATGGAAAAACAGATGCCCAAATGTTCTGCAGTTATCCTCAAAGGAGTATTTTGCACAGTTCATGTAATACTGAGTTATTAAATAATATAAAATCAAGAATCATTGCAAAAAAAAAACCCCAAACAAACGTAAAAATCAACCTAAATTGCCATTAAACACCTCTGACATGGACAATGTTCTCAAAGGATCCAAGTGTCACTTCCTGACAAATGTCAGAGCTGGGGGAATCTTACACAGAATTTGGGAACAGGCAAATCTCAGTTCCTGTCATTATGACCTAAGAACGATTTTGATGCTGTCATTCTTTCTTGTCATGTTGCTCCCATCTTGCTATAACCCACTTATTTACTCATCCATACACCAGAAGGTCAATATGGACCAAAAGGATTATTTTAGGAGGTGACAGGAAATCTGAACTTTGCATTAGTTAAGTCTTGGCTAAAAATGTCTTAGTCTCAGCATTAGCTAAGAAACTGTCCAGTTTTTGAAAAACTAAAGCTTTGTTGGCTTTGTTATTTTTTGGGGGGGGAGGGGGGTTGACTACAATTTTCGTTGCACAGCAAATATTTTCACTATAAATTTTTTGATGTGTATTCACACACAAAAATAACCTCCTCTCCTCCTCTCTCTCTGTATATGTACATTCTGTGTGTGGATTACCCAGAGCTATTTTTGTGCATTATGGATTAGAAAACTCTCTCTAGGCAGACCAGATGGCAATCCCTCCCCTCTGAGCAGTTTTCTCTAAGAAACTGCCAAGCTGAGCTTTCCCCATCTCTGTTGTAAGGATGTCCCATCCCAGAGACGCGTCAGGGTGTGCCTTGTCCCAGGGACTTTTCTGAGGCCACTGGAGCATGAGATGGGCTCCCCTGGAGCACAGAACATGCTCCCAGAGGTGTGATAAATTCATAAAACCTGCAGCGAGTGCCCGGGTCAGGCTCTGCAAACAGATGGGGAGATACAAACACTGTCAGCTGCCCTCTTCAGAAGGGTCTCCTGGTTTTTTTGACTTCCCCAAGCTGTACCTCAAATTAGGAGGATTAAGAGGGCAGCGAGTCTGGTGGTTAGGGCAGAGGGAGAGGTTCCAAGGAGAGTTTTCAGCAGTGTGTACACACAGGGCAGGCAGGGGCAGAGCTATTCCTGCCCCAAATGAGTGGGTGCAGGAGGACATGACAGAGGGCATTCATATCACCTAATTTCAGGTCCCTAATTTAGAAGCCTGATCTTCCTGCACACCTCTGTTGCTTTCTAGTGGAAAGCAGTCAGCCTCTTCAGAGAGAATTTCAGAGCATGGACCAGACTTAGAACTGAAGTGATCCCCGTGGGAGCTGCTGTCTCTGTCTCTGCCCTCCAGCTGCAGAGGAGCTCTCAAGAAGAGTCTTTTATCTTCAGCACCTCTGTCATGGGCATGAAGTAGTTCATCCTTTCTGCCTCTGCTGTTTCCTCTCTGCATTCTATTTATTCAAGTTACTGAGCTTTTTTCTCATTTTCTTCTGTGGGCACCAGCTTTGAACCATGGTCTCCAGGTATCTCCTCGAGGAGGTGGCTCCCCATCCCTCAAAAACATAAACTCATGTGCAAGTGAAGTTTCTTTGTACCTCTCCAGGAAAGCAGTGATAATTGATAAATTCTCAGGAGCAGTTTGGGTTATGCAGCTTGAAATCCCTCTGATCACCGAAGTGATCAGAAAAACACCAACAGCAGAAGCAAAGGGGCTGAGCTTGGGAAGGGCATGACCGTTGTCTTCGTTTGGAAAGACAGGAGCTTGCCAGGGAAAGCCAGAGCTACCCTTGGAATGGAGAATGTAAACCCCCTCCCTCTGAATTATTATGATTTTGAAATTAAGGGACTTCTAGGCAAAGTTATGGGAATAGGAATAGCAGTTCTTTACTAGAATATTAAAAATGTAGTAGTACAAAAAAAAGGCAAACAAACGAAAAGAAAATACTGACACTCAGAACATGACCTAACACTCTGCTGGTCAGGGTGTTAGTAGCAGTTCAATTAAGTCCTCCTGGAATGACAGATGTGATTCTGTTGGAGCAGAGATGATCCTGTAGAAGGGTTCAGTGGTGCTGAGATGGGTCTGATCTTCCTCTGAGAATCCAGTGCAAATAGGCTGTGCTGCTGTTCTGAATCTCAGCTTTTATCCAGGTAGGAATGCTTGGCTCCTCCCACTGGGTGGAGCATCTCCCCATGGGATGATGTCATTGTATCAGTCATGCAGTGAGCCTGGATGGCCCATTAACAGCAGATATCCCCTGGAGGGAGGAGGGGTCATGGAAAGGATAAAGAACACTGCTCCACTTGGTTTTAACAGAAGTTATCCCCGCAGAGTTATGAGGGA
>VWYN01025630.1:0-47071 GCA_013400075.1 Hippolais icterina
TTCCAGGGAGCTGATCGTTGTATGAACAGATGACACTGTTTATTTCATCATCCACAAAGCAGTACTGCATTTTCTTCCAAAATGAAATAAAGCTAAAACCCAAAGAAACAAACTCCCCAAAAAATCAACTCAGCCCAACCAAAACAAGGCATTAGATTCTTCAGTGCAAGACAACTCCTGTAAAACATCTTTTTGCTTTGTTTTTTCAGCATTGTGGTTTTTATAAACTTTAGATCTGAATTCTAACAAAGATCTGAATTGTCACTCATGTCCAGAGTGACCAAGCAAAAGTTGTAACAATAAAAAAAGCTAAATCGCAAAATGCATACATTTGTTAGTAGAAACAGGCTGTCATTTAAGGGAATGACAATCATTTACTGCTGTTGTGTGGTACTTAATTTTCAGATAAATAAAGAAATTTCCTCTTTTTAATTTTTAGTCTTATGCCTTGCACACACAGAAAATTTGGTATTATATCTATAAAGAGAATTCTTAACCAGACGGCTTAAAATATAAATGAGATATATATAAATAAAAGGAGTTTTATTCATTAGATTATTTAGCTCATGAGAAGGTGACATTTTTAAATGAGAAAAATAACAATCATAGGAACAGAACTAAAGTAGTGGAGATTATTCTTAATTTTGATTAGTCTTAAGAGGGTAGAATGAACAATAAAATTTTCATTTCTACTAGCAACTTATTTCACCACTATCATATTTTTAACACTGAAGCACAATGAAAGACTAGAATTTAGGAGGATATCTCACTATATTAAATGATCTTATATTTGACTTGATCAACTAATTTCTCTACCTCTATATTATCTTCTTTCCAGTCATTTAAAAAAAATAATTAAAATAAAACAGGAGTTTGTGTGAATATGCCATCACAGGAGAAAGACCAAGTGCTTTTACTGGCAACTACAGAGCCTTAAACTGACTGTTATCATGTTTTTCAGAAAAAATGGGTTTTTTTCTAGTATAATTTTGAAAATTTCAACATTATTAAATTGTGGTTGTCAAGATGGACACTGAACTCAAAGTGCTTCAGTAAAAACATCAGAAGGTTTCAAGCATCAGCTCCTTGTTATCTAAAAGTCTCTTGTACCTTTTCTCTTTAGCAATCCCACAGGGCAGCTCCACACAGCTCTGGCTCTTTCTCCACAGTCTTCTCTCTTCCTTCTGCTGTTCCAGCTTGCTCCTTTCCGTCCCTGTCACAGCCACCTAACCGTGTTTGTCCTACATGCAGCATCCTACCCTTTCTGTCCCTTGCATGACGTCCTGTCCCTTCCTCCTCACAGCACAGTCAGCAGACTCCAACTGAACTCCCACCCAGCTAACTCACTCTTTATCACACTCATAGCTGGGAGGGCAAGGTTGTTCTCACTCTTGGATAATTAACACAGCTGCAATATATCAAGGGTAAGATTGCCTTTAGTACTAGCTCTCTTTGTCTCCCCACATTAAATGCCTTTAATGCTAATACAGGTATATCCCAGGTCCCTTTGTTGCATAATCTACATTTTCTCCATGCAAATGTGCCTTTCTCTGGGTTTTAATAAAGCTTTATTTCTTCTCTTAGGACTTTGTCACACTCACTGTATATTAACTTTATTTTCAAAACCTTACCCATTTTTACTTGCCTTCTCATGATTTTCTCTTTTACTTAGAACAATTTTAAGTGTTAACCATCTTCAACATGGACTGCTAAATAACAACTATGTATTTTAGTGCACTAAATTCAGCACTATATCTCAATATTTCCCATTTTCCAACACTTCTATTAACACTAAAGTTCTCTAAAATGTAGTAGCAGAGCTGACACTAATTCAGTTTGTTGTTACTTAGGTCTATTACTTACTCTAAAGCAACATTCCCATAATAGAAATTCACTATTTTTCTTTTCTGTTACTTCTAACTTTAAGCATAGAAGGTAAAAAAGTCCCCATTTAATTTCCTAATTCTAACCTTGCCTTCCATAACTTTTAAAGAAACTTCCCTGGAGTCATCCTTTTGATACAGCTTATGAGTTATCATGAGTAAGTTTATAATTGGGTCAGATCTCATTAGATCTGAATTAAGACTTGCAGAAATCCATCATATAAGTTTTCTGATGTTAAAAAACCCAGAAAAATTTAAACAGATTGAAAAGATTTTTCCTTTGCCATGATAGGACCAAATTAAAACCCCTAGTCAATAAAGAACCTTAATATATTTAAGAAAAACTGGCCTTTCTCTTTTTCTTGTACTTTTTTCCCAATCTTTTTTCTTACTCACACATCTCAGTTAGGTTTTTTCCTTTGCTAACATTGTTGTGTTATTTCTTGGCTTTATAAATAGAAATATTTTCCTGCAAACCAATATGAAAAAGTAGTGTTCATGCTAGAAACAGATATCAAACAATTTTTAAATTTTTTTTTATTATTTTACTCTATAATAGCACTCACTTCTATGACTAAAGAATGTCAGTTGGCTCTCTAAAATCATTCAAATTTTTACACTTTGGGAAACCTAATTGCCTTCTGCAGTGAAAGAATACCCATATGAGTGAGTGGGGAACAGTGGATATTGTCCACCTTGACTTCAGAGAGACTTTTAATGCTCAACATTTTCATAGGCAAATAGGGAAGTGTGGACTGGTTGAGTGGATGGTGAATTGGATTGAGAACTGGCTGAACAGCATGTCCTAGAGGGATGAAATGAGTAGCACGAGGTCTAGTTGGTGCATATGTTGAATGACTTGATGTAATAAAACAGAGGTACTGGATTCCTCCTTGAACTTCCCTGTCAGAGTAGTAACCCTAAGCTCCTTCCAATCCTCACTGTGCTCTTCAACTTCTGTGACAAACCTCTGCAAAAAAGACCCAACACTACTTCATGTCCTTTAGTGATGAATAAAACTCGAGTTTTGTAGGGAAAGGAATCTGCAATCATGTCCACAGTCTGTATGCAATATTACTCCAGTAGTTAATTTTCACAAGTCATCTTTATGCTGGTATATTTAAACTATTGAAGTGCTCATTTTTCAAACCCCCCAAAATGGTGTTCTTTTAGTGTAGTTTTGGATGTTTTTTTCCTTTCACTTTATAAAAATGTGGCTGAAGGAACGCAGTCATATTACATCTTTTTGAAAACACCTTACGGAACCATTGTCGTCAGTGTCAAGGAAATGTTTAAAAGCTTTACCAAACAATTATGTTACATATACAATTATGTTACACAGCCTCTTTGGTTTTGCTGGCAATGCTAAGGTGCTACACCAATTCAGAACACTAGGCATCATCTACTAGGATGAGAGGAGATATGACCCACTTCAGGTTAGCATTGACTCTGACTTTAGTATTATTTGGAATCAAGGACTGAAGTAACTTTTCTATAGGAACTATCATATGCTCTCTTTGGTTTAAAAGGCTTTATATAGGATTATGCATATCTGATAATTTGTGAAATGCTTTAATTTTTGCTTGATATCCTAAGCAGCTGGTTTATTAAATGCTTTAATTTTTCTATGATATTCTAAGAAGATTTCAATCATGCTTCTATGAAGGACTAGTAATTAGCTATATTACGCTTGGAGAAGATTTGCTAAAGCTTTCAAAAATATTTTTGTTCCCCTAAATACACTGTATAAATACAAGATATTTGTAGACTTTTTACTTGAAAAGATAGAATATTTGACTGAATATTGTTAAAATGTAGGTATGTTTTCTATTTGCAGAAACTTGTGGAAGTTTTGATTAGGCCACAAATAGTATTGTAATCTCCCTGAGACTTCTAAACAGTAATTACAGCTCGTAGTGCTTAGATGTACTACAGGAATGTGGATCCTGCTAAGCAACACTTTCCCAGAACTGCTACGTTACAAATAATTTTTTTTAATGATTGCTGTTCTTTCTAATTCAACATTGGGTTTTTTTTTCCTTCACCCTATATTGGTTTCCTGTTTACCTTCTATAGCTGAATTCAATTCTATTTGAAAAAGTCTGTTTGCTCCCCATGAAAGGGGGCAAGGCTCGTCTTATGAAGACAGCTTCATTGAGGATAAACACCCTTATTGCCAACCCCAGGTAATACTATAGTATTGCCATCTCTGGAATTTTCAGCTCAACAGAAATATAAAAATGGGATCTCAAGCTCACAATTTCACAAGGAAATTTTACACACCTAGAGAAATGTTTTCAGTATCAACCAGAGTTTAAGAATTATGTATATGGGTTCCAGAAATCATGACAATGCTGTGGGTCATTCCTTTAAAACCTTTCAGATGAGGTCACAGTTGTGTCATTAACCATAGTCCTTACCCTAGCCTGGTAATTTCAGTGGAATGATTAATAAAGATGTGATAGACATCACATCAACTATATTGAAAGATCTTTGCAAAAAAATATTAAAATATTGGAATCAGACATATTTGCCTCAGTTTCAAAATCTTAGCTCATGCATATCCAACCTGCTTCCCTCCCATGAGCTAAGGCGGAAGAAAAGCAAAAAGGTTCTTGTTTAGGTTGACTACTCTGTGTCAAAGAATATTCCTATGGAAAAGAGACATAAAATAACCTGTTCTAATGAGAGAGAGACAACAGCCCAGCCCAAAAATAAGGGAAAAATAAATGAAAAAAGTTGTGTTAATCAAGACACATCTGTTCCCACTCAGCAAGGGTGTGTGCCTACCCTTCAACACAATTCTTACTTGTATGAGTAGGTAAAGTCATGCATATTCTTGGACCCTTTCTGCATAGGTGCTGTCACTTGGGAGGCATGGTGTGTTGTTGGCAGTAACTTTTTTATGCACATAAAATTTAAATTTTAAAGTTTTCTAGGAATGGAAGGCTTTGAGAGTTGTCTTGCAAAATCAGGAAAATGTTTTACAGCCAGAGAGGGTGGCTGAGCCCTGGAACAGGTTTCCCAGGAAGCACCAAGCCTGACAGAGTTCAAGGAGCATTTGGACAATATTCTCAGGGATATGGTGTGACCCTTGGGGTCTTCTGTGCAGGGCCAGGAATTGTACTCAATGATCCTGATGGGTCCCCTTCAACTGAGAATATTACATGGATCTATGATTCTAAGATAGCAATCAGATTTTTGACTGCAGTCGAAAAAAGATGAAAACTGATGCAAAAAAAAAGTGTATATAAAAATAATCTGATGTTATAAGTCTTTAAAAGAAAGATAAAAATGAATTATGATTAGGATGAATAACTCTGGAAATTCTCTACAGCCTCTTCCTGAGTTCAGAGGAAATTAAAATATATTAAAGTCAGATTCTTGGCAGTTTTAATGTGTCTACTGAACACAGCACATTCAGGTGTTTTATGTCTAATATAAATAAATAAACAAAATATGTAAATGCAATTAGCTATCATGAATCCTGCTTAAAACAGTGTAGCAGGCTTAAGATGTATGAATTAAGAACTTAAAACTTCAAAGATATTTATCTCTGATGCCTTCATATATTATATGCAAGACATTGATCATTAGCATTGTATTTACACCAGTTTTCGTGGCTCTTCTTCTATCAACATTCGCAAGACACATAAATATGTAATTAAGCATGTTAGTATTACTCTGGGGTTTCTGTTAGGGAGGATTCTTGAAGCTGGTGGGCATATCACATGGAGTCTAGGGATTCTCAGTTCTCTTGACTTTGCTTATCTCAAGTGCAGAATCTCAGACCAAAGTCTAACTTGAGTCACTGAGACTATTATTTTTTCTGTGGCCAGGGGAATTAAATGTGACACAGTCCATTCTCAGGCCTAGGTTTCCTGGCTGGCAAATAAGTGCTTGTTTTGCTTTCACCCAGAGTCAAAGAGCTAAAACCAATCTAGTCTCTGAGATGAGGGAATTTGGAACTCCAAACTGACAGAACAATAAAGATGCACACAGAAAGACCTTCTTAAGTGAAACTCCTGAGCATGCTTAGTGACAGGCAATTCTACCTGTTTCACTGATTCTTATAAGCAATCAGCTGTTTTAGAATTGAAAATTAACCATCCTTTAACAACCAACTTTTTATATTCTAATATGTTTATTAGAACATCTCTATACTTTTGCAAGTATTCTATTTTATATACTAGGCAGTTCAAACCACTTCAGATGTTGCAGTTAGGGTTGCTACAGAAGCAGCAAATGTCAGTAAAGCAGAAGTGTCTTGTGCTCGTATAAACAACCAGAGAGCTTCCCATGTGTAAGCAAATGCCTACAGAACTTAA
Source organism: Hippolais icterina (assembly GCA_013400075.1). NCBI lineage: Eukaryota > Metazoa > Chordata > Aves > Passeriformes > Sylviidae > Hippolais > Hippolais icterina. Next base: position 6,212 of record VWYN01025630.1, read on the forward strand.
CCCTCTTATTTCTGTTTACCATACTGCAAAAATCCTTGTCCTCCATCAGTAAACCAAGACACACAAGCTGCCAGGCAGTCCAAGGAACCAGCTGCATCAAACCTATATGTGGCAAAAGCTGACCTTCACACATCTGTCACTTTGAAATATGCAGTACCATGGAAAATTTAGATGCCTATGCAGAGAAATGTCAAAGATGAATTACCTTTAAAAGTGTATAGATCATTTCTTTTTGTCCCTGTTTTCTTTCTCCCTACCCTTTGTGTACAAACACAAATTTGGGCACACATGATGGAAAAAGCATGTGAAAGCCTGGTATCTTAGAGAGGAATACCCTGACCCAGATTTCTCCTCCTATAAAATTTTTGTTTGAAGTCCCTGAAGGATAACAGCAGTTTAAGCAGTGCTGGTTGTGCAGGATATATTCTGAGGTGAAGGGACATGTTTGTAGAAGACAGACATGGATAGTACAAAGCCCATCAGCTGGTCGTAGATATCCACGAGCAATTCATTGCCACTATATGCAGTAAACAGTAGATGTGCCAAACTCAGAAAGTATCCCTCCAAAATGCAAGACCAATATATTCCTATATAAATAAGATAGCATGAAATACTTACATTCCAATAGTTAAAAGCCATTTGACAATGCTTTCATGTAACCTTACATTTTTAAAATAAGACATTAATTTACGTTTGTTAAAAAAATTGTTGTTCTTTTCTGCATATCTTGTGGTTTTTTTTCAATTATATACAGTTCCCACATTCTCAATAAGTACAATTCCCCAGTAAAAAATATTTTTTACTGGTTTATTGTCTAGCAACTCCTCTGATCATGTAGTTCCAAAAAAGAAAACATCAGTCATGGATTTTCATACTGACGGTTTCTAGGTAAGACAAAGAAAAGGCTTCTGTATTTCACTGAACTGAACACTAAGTGTACTCTGGAGTTCTAAATTGGATGGACAATAGATGTTTATAAAAGAGAGTGAAAGCATAGTCAAGACACAGTGATAAACAACCTTACTACTGTGGTGCTAGAACACCAGTAGTATACTTATAGAACACTTATATACTAGTGACTGTTCATCTGCCAATAAATAGATGAATGCTTTTCAAGGAAAATAAAAACCAAAAAATCTCCAGCCACAAAACTGGCTTTGAGGTAGTTTTGCATCTGTAACAGCATTGGAGAAATGTTCCATGACTGTGACAGACATGTTGCTGGAAAAGCCTTTCAAAACTGAAAATTAATGCAAAAGTAGTCTCCTAGTCTAACACTTATTACTGGAAAAATAAAATATCCTCAGAAACTTTCTGGCTTAAAGTAACATATTAAATAATGACAGAATATGAATCTGGACAATAAATGATCATTTATTTAAAAAAACCCCATTGCAATCACAAATTACTATTGTAATTCTTTCCTGAATAAACCCTTATTTTAGCTTTGCTTTGTACACAATACTCCGAACTTTCTCAGCAGTTGCTCTACTTCAGTCGTGGGCAGATCAGTCTTTAACCTCCATTGTATATATTAGTTTGTGATGCTGTTGTGTTCTTTAGAAACAAAAATAACTTACGCTCTTTTAAGAGATCACTGGAAATCCAGTGGTTCCCCCTACGCACTTGTCTCTCTTTTAAGCTTTATCTTTTGATTTGGTTAGATACATTTTTAATTTTCTATTGTTATAGCAGTATTGCAGTGTTGTCATATACATAATATATATCTATTCTCCTTGTAGACAGTTATTTTCTTTTATTTACCTTCTCTTCTACCTCTGTAATTGTACTCATCAGACACTTAATTGATGTCACTTCTTAGAGGAGCTTTGTCACTGATGATGACATATATTTTCTTGGTCAATAAAATGCCAAACCATATATATGACATTTTTTCTGAAAGCAAAATACAAAATAAACTCTTACTTTGGTACTTCAGATTTCAAGAAGGTTTTCAAGAAGGAAATGAGCTAAACATGAATGCTGTAGATAATAAGCATTTGATAGACTGATATAGAAATAAATGGTCTGGGGAACTTTGGGGCACGCAAGGTCTTTCCAGGTGGCATGCTTGCAATTTAGAGATACAAATAAAGTTGTCAGCTTTATCCTGTCAGAATCACCTGTTCTGGATGTCAAGGATGGGGAACTCACAGGAATGACTTAACAGCTGAACCTTGATATGTGCACTGTGAAAATTTAGTCTCTTAATGGACAAAGGTGCCTTTTCTACCTTCTTCCTACTGTACTTTCAGGTTTTCCAAAGAATTTTATTTGTTCTGTTATTCTTGTGCTGAAATACAGTCAATTTTATCCGTCAAATGTCATTTAACAAAAAAGGTGAACAGTCCAGTTGAGTTTGTTGAATGCACAATTTTAAGACAACAGCAGTGAAACATTTCCTGTACTCTGGAACTGTTCATTGAAGTTACATACTTATGTTATTTTTTTAGATGCTCCACATCTTCCACCAGAGGAATTTCTCAGATGAATAAAGTTTGTATAATAAATTAGTTGAAGGTTTATGACTAGGTTCCTATCCTTGGAAAAGGAGCCTAAATTCTGTCATCTTTCAAACACAAAATCCATCTCTTAGTTCAAGCCTGCCTTTAATATCAGAGCATGACCACAAGGCTTTTGTCAGAAAGACAGATGACCAAAGGAACTTGCAGATTTTAAAAAACTGAAAGATAATGAGGGTGGAAATAGACTGTCTTTCTTGACAGCAATTACACATTTTCATTTGGAAGAACTGTAAATCACTAAATGAACTAATGTAATTTTCTTATGGAGATAATCCTTACACAGCAAAAATCTCATTTGCTATGAACCACTACACAAAAGTGCACTGTTCCTGCATTTGATCTTTCTATCAAGGGTTATCAAGAGGTCTTCAGCCTGCCTCGTTATATTTCCACCCATTCAAGTGCTCTTTTGAGCTCCTTTCTTGAAATTTAGGACGTTCATTAGGAATGGACTGTTCACTGCAGAATAGGAGAAACATGACATTTGACATTTTCATCATAGGTTGCTAAAGGTCATTTCTCCAGCAAGGTGTAGTATCAAGCAGGAAGTAGTTATAAGTATGAAGTCCTCAGCCTGAAGTCATGAGCTCACTTATTATCATCAAATAATTTTAGTGGACTTAGCAACTGTGTCACTGATAATCATATTCTGTCTACCCAATATCAGAGACAATTGCAAAATAATCCTCCAAACAATGTAAGACAAGCATTTATTCATCACACAGATAAAATTTGCTACTGTATTATCAAACACGATGTAGACATGTTTAGATAGATGTGCTCTAGGTATATTGCAGAATCATGTTTGGGTGGATCAGAGTGAATGCTGATCTGTATATTTTGCTGAAGTGTATCCCTCATTCTTAACTAAGAGCATTCCCCTGGCTATATTCACAGTATGGTTAGAGCTTTCCAGTGACCTTGCCAGCGATAAAAACTTACTCTGATTTCACTGGTTTCTTATGAGATGACAGAGAAATAATTTAGTTATTACATAGATGCAATATTACTACAAATGCAATGTATATGGTGGTATTTAACAGTCAGGCCTGATAGCTTTTCAAAGCCACTCTTTCAAAGAGCTCTGTGGCTCTCCTGTTGTAATCTGGCTTTTACATTTATTTTTATTTCAACATTCATTTCATATAAACAGGTTGTCAGCCTGGTCCAAGATGTCTTGGGTGATTTGCAGTTTGGATAACTCTAAAAGAAAGCTTAGTCTTTTCTCTTTTTCAGTCAAAGTGTCACACCAACCAAGGTATGCTCCACTGCTATGCTGAGAATAGAGACATTCCTATGACAAACCGCACAATTTTACCAGTGGTTTCATCTGTGAGGAGATGGGAGCACTTGTAGGGAAAAGGAGTAGTGAGATCAGATGACAGAAGGCTTCTCTCAGGTTCGGGAAGTGGTGTTCAAATTCTTGGTTCCAGAAGTAGTTAATAATGAACTATTTACAGAATGTCTGTGAAAGGGAAATGCAAAATAAAAGCGATATTCAGTGAAGCTTGAAATCGGGTATTTTAAAGTGGTCTTAAAGGAGGTAATTTTTATTTTCCATAAAGAAAAGGCTCCAGTGAAAATAAAGAATAGGTTTTCTTTCCATAAACTCTATTTATAAATCTTTGAACTTTATCTGATTAGGCAGCACATTTATTGTGCACACCATTTCTATTGTGTAAGGACCTGTGGTATTTTTCTAGTGTTGTTTGATTAAGCATCTCCCAAATTGTTAGCTAGGTCAGCAGAAGATATTTTCACTCACAGCCTCAGAAATGTGATAATTTATATGTAAATTATTATTTATACAACATTATTTATGATTAGTGGGATTCAGAAATTAGGAAGGCTAGATGAGTCTGAGTTTTTGACTATCACCTTTGAAATAATAATAGATGATTAGAAATTACTTTGTTGGTAGCTAAAGACCAACTGGAGAGATGGAAGGTAGTTTTATTATTACTATGCCTATGGCAACATTACTGTAACTGTCTATTTCTAAATGGAACAAATATTCTATTACATTTGCTAGTGCCCAAGCCCCACACAAGAAAGATATAGTAACTGCAACAGCAGATGGCTAAGGGTGTATGACTACCAGTGGTTTTGTGTTATTATTTCTATCAATCAATGAACTTTTAAATTTGTGTAGTGCTATTTTGGTCACGCTTACTCTTATTGTGCTGCTATATTAGAACTTCATATGAAAGTCTGTTCCATGATAAGTGGCAATTTAAACAGTAGAAGGTGAGGTGTTTGCAGCCTGTGTTATTACTGAAAATGAGGATTCTTCTGTTATTATGCCTACAACACACATATAATTACATATTTATTTAATTTTGGTAGTAGAAATGACATTGGGATTGTGGGGAGCACAGGCAGATGTTCTGTCTCTCCTGCTCAATAAACAGTCTATATTACAATCTAATTACTGTACTACCTACCTGAAAGGAGGTTGCAACAAGGTGAGAGTCATCATCTTCTCCCAGGAAACCGGTGACAGGAGAAAAAAATGACATTAAGGTGTACCAGGGGAGGTTCAGGTTGGACATCAGGAAGAATTTCTTCACAGGAAGAGTTGTCAAGCATTGGAATTGACTTCCCAGGGGAGTGGTGAGGTCACCTGAGCCCTGAAAGTGTTCAAGAAATTACTTGAGATGGCATGTAGCACTCTGGTTTAGTTGATAAGGTGATGTCTGATCAAAGGCTGGATTCAGTGATCTTGGAGGTCTTTTCCAACCTTAATGATTCTATGATTCTATGAAGTTTTTGGTTGATCCCTAGACAAGAAAACTTCTTCACACCTATTTTCTCTCTTTCCTTTTCTCTTACTTCTCCTCATTTCCTGCTCACCTCTTCATTAGGTAACCTGATAAACCTCTCCCCCTTGCAAAAAAAAAAAAAAGGGATCATATTGAGCTCTGCAGAAGAACTGTCCTACTTGTCTTTCTGGCATCTGTGTGATATTTTCAGCAATTTGATATTTGAACTTTAGTGGGTTTCAATAGATCTTTTTTTCCTGTGACTAATGATCAACTCCTCACATCAATTCTTCACTAGCAGATGAATAAAACAACAGTTTACACCCTTTGTGGCTCATGTAAATTTAGTACTGTGAATGTTAACTTACAACACAATAACATAATCATTAAGAAACTGGTGCTCCTAGAATGAGTTGCACTCAGATCATCTTCAACTTTTTAACATTTCAGTGATGAAAAGTTGGTTCTGAACAAATATTATTAGTGGATCATACTATTTGAATATTCCTTACAACGTGCTTTGTAGAATTTTTCCCAAGCTGCAGTCTTAAACAATTAAAATGCCCAGGTGTAATGCACTGTTTCATGGAACAATCAGGTTGAGTTTAAATAAAACTACTCTTTGTCCACATCACTGTACTCTGTTCAGAACTTTTCCTATTGAATTAGAACTAATTTGAGGTGGATTTTCCTCACACCAACAATTGTATTGTTCATTTGTTGAAAAAAAACAGAACTAAGGAAGAGTCTATAGGTTTGACAGTGTGCCATCACTGACTGTTGATGTGTATAGTGATCTCTTTCTCTATTGAAGGAGATAAATTTCCTTCCCTACAAATCTTTTCTGTTGTTCTCACTAGGAAAAAAAAAAAAAGGTGTTTTTTTCCCCTGATATATGTAACTGCTTTTTAGAGGACATGGAGCTTCTTGGTGCTTAGTAGCAGGTCACAGATGCAGGGGAGGTAGCCTGTGCAAGGCCTTCTTTATAGATACCATACCCAGGACAATACATGGGTTTCCTCAAAATAAGAGTGCGTTCCATTAGTGGTCATATTTATACCAATACTACCTATTTTGAGGTCTAGAACCAGTTTTAAAGCCCTAATAATAAAGACTTGAAAACTGACATTCATCTTATATTCCTGGAGTTAAAGTGTTAAAATCTGAAAAAAAGATCTTTTGGGAAAATTACACTGACTAATGAAAATGTAACTTTTTTCCTAAACATCCAAGAGTTCTTGACTTATTAAAATATGCAAATCACTCTAACACTTTGTTTAATTGCTGTTTCCCTAAACCCATCAAATCTTCTTAATTCCTCTTTTCTTTGTCCTTAATTAACACCCGTTCCCCATTGGCTAAAGTGTAACCCAGAAGACCTAAGCTAGAGAAATTATCAACTTATTAAACCTAATTGCTATAATAATTAGCAACCATTGGCAAAATATTCCTCACACAAAAAAGCAGGAAGGCATCTAATTAACAATCTCAAAACGCTAAGCATTAGCTACTTGATATTTTACCTACCATTTAATGCCTTCATTTCTGGAGATATATGACATAATACATTGTTCTTAGGAGAAATAGGAATTTTTTCTTAAAAATATGAACTCGCTAAAACTGAAACTTTTCACTCCAACAGCCAGTCTTTATTTTAAAAACTTCATTTAAATTTCATTTCTCAGGCCCCAGATAGAATTTCCTGACAAAGGAGGAACAAAAAAGGGAGACAAGCTCAGTTAGCCCATATATCCTGCAGGACAAGGGTGATGGACAGAGTAGGACTCCATGCAAGTGCATCTCTTAACCAATGTGAGAATAATCTTCACAAAGCTAGTGGTTAGTCTGAAGTTTTTTCTCTTGGAATTTGTTTTATTTACACTGTTGCAAAAGAAATTACGAGGTACAATCACAATTTAATACTTGTATGAAAGTGGTGGGTTTATCTGATGTGGAACCAAAATATTCTGAAATTCTCAGAAGTGTTTGTATCTTAAGAGAAAATTGTTTTATCTATAGTTTGATACCACTGGCATCTGATAATTTCTGCAATTGGTTGCGTACTTAGGTAAATGCAATTCCATAATACAATGACTTACATAAGGTATTGAGAAGACCTTATACAGAAAAAAGATTTTACAGTTTTTTGGGACAAAATGGGTTCTTTCCTGACTAGAAATATTCAGAAATTTAAAACAATTTCAACCATAGATGGTTTTATATTTGCATTTATTTTTTATGTAGGAAAACATAATTTTTGAACAAGAAAAACCATTTCCATAGTTTATTCTCATCTGAAATTCCCCAGTCTTTTGGAATTTGTGTACATGAGAAAAGTAGAACCAGATATTTTATTTCCACTTTAAATGCCAAACTTCTAAAATAGAATTATGACTCTAAGGAAATTTTGTTTTCCAGACTTCTGCACTTTAAGACTAATAGCCCCTCATGAAAAGCCTCATGTCCATCACAGAGTGAGCATCAATCTCTTCTCATCACTCTTCTCACCAATCCCTTCTCCTGACACTTGTGGCTTCTGTGGCTAAGTGTAACACCACGGTAGCAAGATAGGAGATATAAAGACGAATCAGTGCAAATGTAGCCTGATCAGCAAGCTTGATACGCAACTGAGGATGAAAACAAAAGAACTGTATGACACTGTACTCTGTGGGCTGCTGACATACAGTAGACTGACTTCATCTATTAAAAAAAAAACATTTTAAAACAAATATTTTAATGGGGTTCATAAAAAACGTATTTTAGGTGGCTTTGACATGTATCAAAATATTAGACTTAACCTTCCCCAGAGGACATTAGAGTTTTCTTGACAGAAGATTCTTAGTTTTTAGAATTTCATAAAAGTTTTAGTCCTTTCTCACTTTCCATTTGTACATTGAGTTTATCAAATAAACTCAGACATATAGGCAGTTTTAGTATATTCCAGTAGTCTAATTATCTGAGACAGAAACTGACTCTGGACACAACCAAAAAAAAAAAGAGTAAATCAGTAATTGAGTGAGACCAAACAGAAAATTAAACAGAACCTCTCCCATGACTAAATCCTTATTTTTAAGACATGCTGGAGAACAAAAACTTGTTCTCTTCTAATAGGCAGAAAGTCAGAATATATAGTAGGTAGATCTTACGTTTCAATTTACTTCACTGCTTGTCTTGAATGTTCTCTAATTCTGGGCTATTCAATTTGGAATTTCAATTCCAGTTTCAAATCAGATATTTGTAAGAGCTGGAAAATACACAAGTGTGTTTAAAATTTATGCATACACGCACAGACAAAAATAAACAACCAAACCTAAGCATCACCATAAAGGAGAACAGTTGAGTGGTGACTGGATATGGGTTCATGAAATTTAGATTCCAACAGTTGCTTACAGGTGAAGTAACTACATTTTATGTTGTTCAAAGTCAGTTTCAGCTAAAGGATGGGACAAATCCAGCCATTACTTGACTTCGATGGTACTGTGCGGATAGGATGATTCTTATTTTCTTAAAAACCATGACCTAGAAAGGTGAGACTTTTTTTTCCTGTTTTTACACCTGAAGTGTTAACTTGAGATGTTTAAATTTGAATTTATTATTGCTTTAAATTGTGAAGTTTAATATTAATAGCAAAAGCAGGTTTTAGAACAGATAAATCGTGGCCTTCTGACAGCCATGATTATCAGTGTTATCATATAAGAACTAAATTGTATGGTGTAATATAATAGTCAATTTATAATATCTATATAGTTTGCCCTGGAGTGCATCTAATACCATTTCTTTCACTTCAAACCAAACAAGTGTATGATTCCCAGATGTGTACATACAGACACATGGACAAAACCTGATCTTCAAAATGTATGTGCTAAATTCTTAAAGACTACAAAGTGTCTCAAATACCTGTTATAGGGGTTTTATTTAACATAGGAGCATTTGTAAAAGATAGTCACCCTTAAACTCAGTTTGATATCCTAAATTCATTGCAAAGAGATGTTCAAGAAATATTTCTGTGAATAATTTAAAAGTAAACCGTTATATTGCTTTTAAGGAAAAAAAAAAAAAGAAGAAAAAAAGAAAGTCTATTATATAGCATAAAGCTTTCCAGATTCCAGTTTTTCTTAACACCAGATTAGATAACAGACCTCTTTCTAATGTAAAAGGATGTTCTCATTATACATGAGGATGTACATTTATTCTGTGTTACTCTTAGCTTAAATTCTATACAGTTTAATTCAAGATATAATGTCATATTATTACCTTAGGTTTACTTATTTTAATTTCCCAAACAATTGTTCAAAAGCTTTTCCAGACTTACACAGCTCAGGAGAACTTAATAAAATATTTTAGTTGCATAATATTAGATTTACATTCAGCATTTTTAATACATGACATTCTCTCTCTCAAGGTGTTAAATCCCAGTAAATTGTTATGCATCACTCATATCATAGCATTCCCTCACCCCACATAGATTTTTGAATTTACACAGACATCTTCAAGACTTTAATTTTTCATCACCTGCTCTCACAGATTTTTCTTTACATCTGACTTCCCGTGCAGACATGTGAGATTGATAGTTGCCCATGTTACACTCTGTATCATATCAATGATTTATTATGATTCCTGTATCCTCATAATATTACACCCTTTTAATGTATCTTGTTTCAATATATCAGTTGTTATGTGACAGAAATTCATTGGGCACTGTGAGATCAACCAGACATTTGCAGTTAGATGTTCTTTGATCATCAGGCTAGGATGACTTTACCAGGCTAATACTCTGCTTGACTCTGAATCCTCAAGACCAAATGATTCTCTATATCATAGCTGTTCCAACAATAGTCTTACTTTTCAAGACTCATTCACTCCCAGTTCTTTGAAAGAATTACGGCTCCTATACAGCTAGTGAGAATAACAGGAGAGGTTAAATTTAGTAAATTGCTTTTATACTTATAACCTTAAAATAACTAGCAAATCCCTTTCAAATCTTTTAAAGAATATGGTTTACATTGTAAAATTAACTACATGAACTGTGTTTGAAAAGACTCAGTTTAAGAGTCCAAGGGCTTGTCATCACAATTCCTGCACAACAAATGCCGAGCTCCCTTTCTTACATCTTTTTTATCTCTAGAGAGTCTGGAGACTCTGCACTAGCAAGAATTTAAATTGCTGTCGAGATGACAACTGCTGAATCATTCTTTAAACAAAATAATAAAATAGTGTTCCATAACAAAAACATGTGCAATAAAATGGAACTGGGAAAAGGGTTTATACAGATTGTAACAAAGGAATCTTTAATGGAAAATACCGACAAGAGAACATTTTGCGTGTATCTGATAAGCAGCACCATGTTATACACAGAAGAATAATGAGACTCTCAGCCAAGCTGAAGAAAAAAAAAATCTCCTGATTATTAATGCATTTATAGCTGTATTTTTAGAATTAGCCTAGCAGTAGTCTCTAAAATAAACACTCATAATAGCTTTACTTTAAAAAGGATAACACTACCTGAATTTGGCAAGATATTACCTCTAACTGCTTTACTACACATTTGGTTAAATTTTGAATTTAGGAAAAAGTATGTCAAATCAAATTCAGTGATTAGTAAATATTCAAAAAAATCAGGTAACTGGATATTTATGTTAAGTATTTTGATATAGATCAGATTTTATTATAAAGGTTTAATATAAAGATTTTAATAAAAATGTTCAAGATCACAAGTTAAAGTTTCAGAAATAGATTAAATTGGCTTGTGACAGTTAAAATGCATTAAATGGTAGAAAAATTAGTTTTCTTTTGTGTCTGTTATTATAATACATGCCCAATGGAAATGTTGCTGCGCCAAGAAAAGGAATTAATGCAACAAATCCTAAACACTCTCCACAGAGTAATTTGGCACAATATTTCTTCACTGAATTGTAAAATAATCTAAGTGTTCACAAGTGTGCTATTTAATGGGAAAAAATGTTTCATATATCTCAAGGCTATTGGTAGTTACAATTTCTTTTTAAATATTGAATACTCTGCTTTCAAGGTGGCAACATTAACTTTCTTCTTTATTATTGTTTAAGTTAATTACATTTAAAGTTCTTCCATTAGGTAAGTAAAGATTAATAAAAGCTAAAATAAATGTTCAATGTCTATTCATTCTAGTCTACTTACAGAAAAATATCAATTTAATGATAAAAGCCCCAAAAATATAGGACAGTCTCTCTTCCTAATTTTCAGGTTAGCTATAAATATCCCTTACCCCATCTTCAGAAAAAAATGTTTCTATCCACATCTATTTGAAAGTAAAGTTTTGAAGATACACAGTTCCTGAACAGAACAGTGGATTCTCTTTAGGCTCTGTTACCAGCATTCAGCCAGTTTTTTTTTCACAGAATCTGGCTTTGCTGAACTCCAGAAGCGCTTTTGGAAAAAGATTATTTTTCTTTTGTCTTTCAATTGTTGAAAGATAATTTACTTAAGAAATGGATCAGTAGACTGGTTGGGGGAAAAGAGATTTGCATTTAATTTAAAAGTTATTACAACTCCAGATTTGGTTACATGTAGTGTAGGAGAGAATGGTGAATAAGTAGCAATTTAGCTGAATGACTTGGATGGTGACTTTGAGATCTCTACTCTGAGTTGGAACAGATCAGCATTTGAATCACTGTTACCAGCCAATATGCTGTTTTTCGGATGTGAGTACTAATTGTAAGGAATTAACTTCTTACTGGAAATTTTGTCCCAAGCATTAAGAGGCCCGCCCAGTGCATGGTCTGGCAGAAGAAATGCTTTAGTCAGGTGCTATTTTTTTATTGTGATCCATTATTGGAGTTTTATTTTTTCTTTGGTTGTTTTGATTTTCATTTTCAGCTGCTTGTGTGTTGAATGTAGGTCTGTTAGATATCCCATGCTTCTTTATGGTGGTCAGCTCATGAAAATTAGGGCTTGATTTTGGTGCCTAATCACAAGTGCAATGTCTATTGAGATTTCCTGGGTACTGTGTTATGGCTTTCAAATGCCTATCCAGATGGGCACAGGTCTTCCATGCATTCTTTATTAACTTTGAGTCCCATTTCTTAGACATTTTATAAACAGAGATGTCCCTGTGTAGGTAAAGAAACCAAGTCCCCAGAGTGAGAATCAAATCAGGATTAAGATGTTTAGGTTGAGGTACCTATTACTGAACTTTAGGTTCATCAATTTGGGGATTTGGTTAGTGGAATTTAAACAGTCATTCAGACAACCAGAAAAATACTTCTCCTGGGTGATCACATAAGCTGCTTTCTAGATACTTTTGACTATATTAACTATATCTTCAGAATAGGGCCCACACTAAACAACTTATGTATAGACAACTGAAGTTAATTATTTTAACCCAAGATGTATAACTATAACTCCTTCAGACACTTCACCAACCCATATATGCCATGAACCTAGATAAACCTCATATCAGAGTCTTTCTTTTTAGCATGTTATATCAATGTTCATGTAGAAGTCAGTGCTTCTTGTTTTGGAAAGCAATATCTGACACACAGCACATTTGGGAACAATTTATACCATCTCAGGCATTAGTACCTTGAGAATTATGACAATTACTCTGCTTCAATTTTTCTCTTATGGCCATTTCACCTGCAAGGCTGAAGTAGAGTCAGACTGTGCAATGTGGTGAAACTAAGATCGATGAGTAACTAAGAATCAGAACTGCTTTACAAACACCTTTTTGTAGTGTGGGTTTGATATTTGTGTCTTCAAAAATTACCCCCTTTTCCCTTTGTCTGGATGACATTGTATATTGCCCTGATCTCTCACGCATTTCACATCTTCTGTGAGAGACAGGGGAAAATCATTCCATAATAGTTGTGCTGAATGTGACTGGACATACAAGGCTCCATTTTCCAGCTTATGCCACTGCAATCAGTGATCCTGTTTCTCAATCAGAAGGTATAGCAGTGAGGCCTAATTAGCATAGCTGTTAGCATAAACCTGTGAACTCTACCAGCTTTTTCCATAGCTACAGAGATGAAATATGATGAATCTCTCACAAACAGAATAGTTTTGATGTGCTCAAGCATGTAGGGAGCCAAACTCTGCAAGCAAACCTATATGATCATCAAAAAATATGATGGTCTGGGAGTACTCAGAAACCAAAGATTGTAAGCACCAGCAAGGACAATGAAAAATCAGCAGCTCTGCGATTTGAAATTACTAGCCACTAGCAAAATATGTCTACTTACTCTTTATAATTAAGGAAAAATTAAGCCTGCTGAGGTCAAAACTAAGACTGCTGAGGACAGACTCTCAGGAGGGTAGACCCATGATCTGAAACTCTCCAATCTCCAGGAAGGTCAGGGAGTAGAGAGAAGCCTGGAGAAACTTCATGATCCAGTATTTCCATAAGGCACAGCTTGGCAGAAACACATTGATCTGTCCAATCTCTGCCTGGGACTGCACTATCTCTGTGAAGGGACAGGGTGGTCATATAAAAAACTATCATGTTAAGACACCCGGTTTCTCTCCCTCACTGCACCATCTCCTGCACAGAACATATTTTGTAATTATTAAAACTGATATTTCTTTGATCAAAGTGCTTTTACATCCAAATCTCTTCATTCTCCTCCTCACTGCCTTATGGTCTTACATCACAACAGGAGGACAGCATGAAGTCTGTATAAACCTACAACATAAAAGCAAGGTATTATTAGTTTTCAAATTGCTAGATATTAAATGGTTAAATTGAATGGTTAAAACCATTCAAACATCACCCACTTTCACAGTATGGTCCCCTTTCATACGTCTATGAAATGGATATGCAATATACTGCCAAAGCTGGTTTTCTTCAGATTCAACAGGGACAATCTAGACATAGCTTCTATACCCTGAAATTTGATCAGAAGTCTAGTGAAACGATTTGCATGTGAGCTGACCTAGCGATGGCCAGCATAGTCCTTTTCACCTTCAGTCTCCTCAATGACAGACAAAAGTTCATCAGGACAGAGATAATAAAAGAAATTGAACTCAAACCATTTTCTATTTCATAACAGAATTTATTTAAAGACAGTTAAGAAGAACTGAAAAAAAACCATTGTCATCTGCCTATAATTTAAACTAATATGCAAGCCAGCATGTTGGCAGTCTAGTTTAAGTGGGACTTTGAGGAACAATAGATACACAGCCATGATGTCCTAATGTGAAAAGACAATAATGACTCAGATTGCAAGGCACTGTGGCGAGGACTATTTTTTTTTAATATTATGCTAAGCATGTGCTATTTATCACTTTAATATATTAAATTTCAATTCTTTTATAGTTAGATTTCTCATAAAACCTATGCCAGTCTCAAAAAACACATTTATGTTGTAAATGTACCACTGGTTTTCTAAATTAATTACTATTGTTCTTTACAAATCCTTTCTCTCTTTCTCTCTCTCTGTGCATATACATACATATATATATGTGTGTGTGTGTATGTGTGTGTGTTTATGTGATGACAGAAAGTGGACTGAATCCTAAAAGTGATATATGCATTAGACCCTGTCAAGAGGACCAATAAATGCCTCAGATATAGAAACTACATCTCTGGTCAATTCATGCTGATTTAGTCTCTCAATGGAAGAAGGGCCAAAATAGTATTTCTCATAAGGAAAACCGTAGATATTAACAACTATTTGGTCATACATTTTCAAATTCATTAATGTAATAAATATGACTGTTTTCCATTTAAAAAATATAACATATCAGTGTTATTTTGTGTTACGTTATAGCTGTTTGTGTTGAAAAAGTGAAAGATATATGGATAATAAAATCTATTGAAATAACTGCTCAGAGACTTCATCTGTATTTTCAAAAGGAAACAATGATACTAAGTATTTTCCCTGAGGCTTCAATGGAAGTCTCCACATAGGTGCAAAAAAAGGAGCAAATCTTGTGAGGGAAACCTGATTGCAGTGAATTGTCATTTGGAAGGATGATGGAAGCACAGTTTTAGGATTAATCTTTGTTATGATGAATGAAAGCAGCTAAAAATTATATATATCAGTCATCAAAATCTTTCTGTCAGAAACTGGGTTATTTAAAATCTCCTAATGCATAAATAGGCTATAACTGAAGCTTGAAAATATCAAAAGTTTCACTCATTTAAATTAATACTGTAACAATGTGTCATTAGAAATGGACAGGGAATTGATTTCTTACTGAAGATGTGGGGAAAACTGCTCTCTTCTTCCTTGTTCTGTTACTTCCTGGTTATGACCTTAAGTAAATCACTTCAGCCTTCAAGTTCCCCTGGCCTCTCCCTTATGAGAATGAAATATTCAGAGGATTTAACTTGAGGTACCTTTTCAAAGTGAACAAATTATTTTGGTTTTTTTTCATCTGGAAAGATTAAATTCAAAACATAGTTCTTTGATTTTTGAAAAAGCTGAATCTTTTGAATGTCCTTTACATGATCATTTAAAATAAACACTAGAATACTGGAACACATTGCTTGGAGAGGTGGCACATACCCCATCCCTAGAAAAATTTAAGGTCAGGTTAGACAGGGCTCTTAAGTAACTTTATCTAGTTGAAGGTGTCCCTGCTTATTGCAAGGGGGTTGGATTTAAAGATCCCTTCCAACCGAACTTATTCTATGATTCTAAATTTTCCATGAGCAAAGTCTAAAAACTTCTCCAGTCTGTCATTGCTGCTTTCATTTGTCCTTCAGCAGGGCTACCCCATCCCTCACTTATGATGGCACTTGCAAGAACTATCTTGATGTTCATCCAGCTTTGCAATGAAACTGTTGAGGGAGAAGAACTGAATGATGACTCTCTGGGGACTGCATAAAGGACAGAATCTCAGAAGAACTGGATTAGATTTATTTGAACTGCCATGGTTAAGTTTAATCTGCTCTTTAATCATCTGTATAAAGTTCCCATGATCTATGTCTCCAAGGAAGACTAAAATTATATGCACATCTTCACAATTGTCATTTGTAAGCAGCAAATTCACAAGTTTGTTCTGTGACCCTCTGACAAGTGCCAGCTGGAGGGAGATTCTTGTCTTAAATAGACTGGAAAATATCTGCCACAAACAGCCATATCATACATAACACCAACTCCGAACATTTTTAACAACTTGTTCTCTTTGTTGGTTTGCCATAACTTAGACATTTATTTTCAGCTGAGGATTCTGAACACTACAAAACAAAGGTTATGGGAGCAAATGAAAGTTTATGAAGTTCACACATGTCCACATATGAACAAGAGTATCTCCATGTCCTGCTAGGAAAGCTGTTCAGCAAACTGGTTTTCATTTAATCATAAAATAATATATCTACTATNCTGGTTACATTTTTAAACAGTTTTTCTTCCTTTCAATATCAGAATACCTTTAAAATGCTGATCTTTTTGATAATTAATTCTTTCCATTCCTAATGATTCTTTCTTTTTTCTAAGCTTTAGTACTTTCACATCCCTAGCTGGAAAATGTTTAAACAAAATTCAAAAAACAAACACATTACTCATGTTACCATTATGCTTTTGGTGAAATTTTATTCAGAGATTATGAAACAAGGTGCCCTATTTACAGTAGCAAATCTATCAATTCTTCGTACACTGTAATATCTAACATCTAAGGCACAAAGTTGCAAATCCCTACTCTCATTATTTCTTCATACTTATTGTTTCATTACAATTCCAGCTATTACTACTTGTATTTTCCTTAAAATAAAATTTTACACAAAGATTTTGATTTTAGAGTTGTTCCTCCCTCCAACCTCTCCAGCAGTGGTTAATGTACACTTGAGTATTGTAAGGTAGATTTTGCTTTGGATTCATTCAAATGAAGCAGAATTTTTTCAAATTTGCTTTTATTTTACCCACATCACATTCCCTGTTCCTACTTATTGAAAAGATTTGAACTGAAGTTGTGTTCATTGCACAAAAACCTTCAATTTGGTTAATCTAATTAAACCAATCCATTAGTAAAAATAATATAATACAATTTTTACATGAATAAAAATTTCAAGGCATTCATAAATTGAATGTGAACTTCTGATGTGGATCTGGAACTCAATCAATTCATTCTACATGACTTATTTTATACTTGGTTAACTGAATCAGATTAACAATGCTAAGCCAAGAACAGGACTTTTTTCCAGAGTGCTGTAGAATATCTTAAATCATACAGTGCCAATGGTATTTCTTACGTTAGAAAGAGAAAATGCCATACTACATATCTCTGAAGGGCAACTCAAACCTACCATAACTTAAAGACAGAAGACTTATGCAAAATGTAGCATAAATTACTTTGTATAAATTATTTTACTTGGTAGGCTTGTGCATCAGAGTAATAAGTAAATTCCATTATTCCTAAACTAGATGCCACATATTACGCGTATGAAATCACACACAAAATCCCAACCACATTACAGTGATGAAGTAGTTTGAATTTTACAGTGTAAAAAGACAAGAGATGTTTGAAAAAGTTTTAAGTCAATATCATAATCAATGCCAAGATGCACCGGCAGAGATTCCAGAGTACATTCCTTATACCATGGGGACATTTTCTAGATCCTCTATGTCATGGGGACCTTTTCCAGGTAGGCCAAACTGATGTCCATCCTGCTCCTTGGCAGTCAGTATATTCATATTCTTCCCTGGCTGCAGTTGCATCTGACAAAAGTGACTGTTTTCAAATATTTATATCAGGGTACGCAACTCTTGCGACGAGTACGTTACGTGAAGATCTTTCAGATGTTCACACCCCAACTACTGGCTAAGTTTTGTTCTCTCTATTACCTGTCTGGTTCTAATCTTTGTAATCCTTCCCTGTCCAATGCACAGGTTCTAATAAAACCTTGTGTTAAACAGCAAATGGATTCTTTTTTTTCTCAGTAGAGTTTGGTGTGTAATGGAAATAAATTACCTCGATGAACACCATAATCTGCCTCATACAATGGCAGAAACTCTGGGTGAGGTATTAATTTGGCTGGTATATTTATGCAAATAAATATTATTTTAATAGTATTTTACTTGTAAAGGTCTTCATGAGATCAATGACTCTAATTTGTTCGTCACACATTGTGCTCTTTTTCCTAGGAGCAAAGCAAAATACACATTTAGACAGGGAGCTAGAATCCCCTCCCACACAATCTACTCCCAAAAGCTCAAGTGAAACACTGCTCTTTCAAGAGTGAAATAATTGAACAGCCCAAATTGCATATTCATTTTTTCCTCAAGGCACAACTTGCTAACAGCAAGCTCCTGGGCTTAAATCTCAGTCCTCTTGGAATATTAACAGCTACTTCAAGTTTTTCTTAAAAAATGGAAAAGATAAATCTCTAAGTGGCAGGAGCATGGTGATACATGTACAAAATAAGTCACTAAATGATGAATATTGAATTCCCTGTTTGGAGTCAATGCAAAAGTTGAAAGCAATTTCTAAATCCCATGGGGTCCAAGTACTGTGAGAAATTAAAGTATATGATTTAATATCTTCTTCATTGACTGCAAAAATGAAAACAATTTGAATGGTGGCCTATAGCTGAACACTGGTGACCAAACTGATGCAAGAGTAGTCAATCTATTGCAAGTGTCTCTGAACACTATCAGAAATGAAACATGAACTTTATTTGCAGTCATACTATTTGGGCACTGACATTCATTATAAAAAAGTGATTTGGATTTCCACGCCATTTGGTAAGAATGTCTAAAGCAATCCAAAAGTGTTCTTTACACAGTGTATTAACTTCTTTCACCCCAAAATAATATTTAGGAGTATTACTGGAAGTGATAACTGCACTGTAATGAATGTACTTTTTTTAGGTGTTGGGTGAAATAATGAATAATAACATTTTCCTTTTGAAATATTTATCCCAATCATATGGACCAACATTTTACAGATGGATAAAGAGGTCATTTTTCATACTTTAAAAAAATTATTGTTACAGACCTTGAATAAATTAAAATAAAGATACTGATCCATTTATGAGCCTCAAGTAATGCTACTGAAAAGTGCATCCAAGACCATTCGTTATTTTACTCTTACAGATTATTTCATAAGTTTTTAAATTTATGATCTTATAAATATTTTCTTGCCTATATATGTCTCTCTCTATATCTATATCTATCTCCTTACTTTTCCTTCAGTTAGTGATGTTCACCTCCTTTTTAGCCAAGCACCAAGGTAATTTATTTTAATAATGAAAAGAATTTAAGTTTAAATAGAAATAAAGAAATTCAAAATCAAAACATTTTCATTATGCTGTCTTCACTCTCCCTGACAGGTTGAGGAAACTAGTTGAGGCAGCCTTTATTTCTTTTGCTTACAATATTACTTATACACTATATATTCTTGTCCTTCTCTCCTTCTACTAACAAATAACTATGTTCTACAGAAACAGTAGTTAATACTCCCAGGTGTGTACAATTTGTTGAGAGTAGCCCTGAGGACAATGACTTGTCCTGAGTGTTGGCGGGTGACGACCTTGATGTTACCCAGCAATGTGTGCTTGCACCCTACAAAGTCAGCTGTGTCAAGGGCAACCTCAAAAGAAATGTGGCCAGAATTCAAGGAAGGTGATTGTCCTCTGTTCTGCTCTCGTGACCTCCCACCTGGCGTATTGTGTTCAGTTCTAGAGCCCCCAAGACAATAAGGATGTGGACCTGCTGGAATGGGCCAAGAGAAGGACCTCTAAGTGGACTAGAGGTCTGGAGCACCTCTCCCACAAGAACAGGCTGAGAGAGGTGGAGTTGTTCAGCTTGGAGAAGAGAAGGGTCTGGGAAGACCTTATAACACCTTCCAGTACCTAAAGGAGGCCTAAGAAACCTGGAGAGGAACTTTATACAAAGACATGTAGAGATAGGACAATGGGGCATGTTTTAAACTGTAAGAGGATATTGTCACATGAGATATTAGGAAGAAATTCTTGACTGTGATGGCAGTGTCCAGACAAACTGTGGATGCCCCATCCCTGGAAGAGTTCAAGATCATGGTGGATGTGGCTTTGAGCAACCTCATTCAGTGGAAAGTGTCCCTGAGCAAGGGAGGTTAGAATGAGATGATCTTTTAGATCTCTGCCAGTGCAAACCATCCTATGTTTCTGCGGCACTCTTCATGTATGAGAATAGGAGTAAATACACAATGGGGAGAATACAAATAAATTTAAGTGTGATTATTTTAATCCAGAACCAGTCCTTACCCATCTCAAAGAGTCAACTTCAGAAAAAAATTAAGAAAATGGACAACTGAACTCTCCAGAATCCTGCTTCCAAAGCAGAAATCACTTGGAGTTGGCTATTAAGAGAAAACAAGCAGCTGAAAGCTGCTGAGAACAGAAAATCTAAATCCAGAATCCCCTAAAACCAATTCTGACATTGAGACCACTTTGACCAACTGAATCTTCTGTACTGCTCAACTTTATGCATTCTTGTCCTGAAGGACAGCTGAGTGGTCAGCTACAGACATGGGTTCAGAAGTAGTGCTTGCATTCTATGAGGATGAAAATGGAAGTCAAGCTATTGAGAAAGAAAACAAAAAATGTCTGAATCTGGATGTGGGCAAACCAAATAATTATGTGCAGCAGAATTAAAGGTTCCATTTAAATGAATGTGTTTTTCGTGATCACCATTTTTTCATTCACTAATTATCCAACATAATCACGTATTTCCCACTGCATGATGTGAAAACACTTCTTTCCACCCAGAATCCATTTCATAATTATTCTTCTGTCTTCTTTGGTCGCAGATTTATGACTAAGGAATCTTTCAAATGAAGCTGATATTATTGTGGAGAC
Source organism: Hippolais icterina (assembly GCA_013400075.1). Taxonomy (NCBI): domain Eukaryota; kingdom Metazoa; phylum Chordata; class Aves; order Passeriformes; family Sylviidae; genus Hippolais; species Hippolais icterina. The sequence continues at coordinate 27,259 of VWYN01025630.1, forward strand.
CAAAACCACTACATTTAGAATTATTTCTGTGCATCAAACTGTGAATAGTTATCTTAACATCTCAAAACACTGGAAAAGAAGGAAGTTTTCTTTTGTTGTATTTCTGACCATTAGGTCAGTACTACAGGACTGTCTGTGCAAAAACTGAAACCTAAAAGAGCAAGTTTGTCTGTAGAATGTTTTCTTAGAGATTTATGTTTTTTTCGAAGATATTTGGAGAGGTTACTTCTTTACTGATTGTTCTGTGAATTGACTGTGAGAAATTTATGCTGGTTTACTCAGCTTATTCCTTTAATGTATTCCACACAACCACTGTTGCTACTAGAAACACATTTTCTTTCTTTGTGTAGTATGGGAGTCTTCTAATTAAAAAGCTGCCTACCCGAGATATTTAAAACATGGTTTTCTTCAAAAAAAAGGGGAAAAAAGAAAAAATAAAAGTAGCATTCTCCTGTAAAAAAACCAGCATAATCACGATGGCACTGCATATTAACAGGCCATGAGCTAACTCATATGGGTTATTTTATTCACTAGATGAGAAATCTGCACAGGTGAAAGAATTTAAGGACCACTAAACACTGGAATTTTTTTCAAGATACAAAACCACCTGCATTTTCACAGTTTAACCTAATCAACTGTAAAATATTCACAGTGTTCAATGGACCTGAAATATTCTAATTTCTTACCCATTATATAATGGTCTAATGCCTGTGTATTGGTCTGCAGCATGAAGCGTCATTGGGAAAAGATCCCAGACTAATGCAGATCTCTCCTCCCATTTTTTTAAACTATGTGCAAAAAAGACCAAATAGTTATTATGAATAAACACTTTCCTTATTCTAGATTTATATTTATCAGAGATAAACAGACCTCAAAACTATGCAGAAAAGATATCATAAGAAAAAAAAAAAGAAAACTCAAACCAGTGGTTCACAGTAAAATACACATTTTGACATTCAGTATTCTTACTTTAGAACAAGGAGGATTTATTTAGAACAAAGAGCATTTCAGAACGATTACTGCAGAACTTGAGAATTGTGAAAATATTTGACATACTGTCAGCTCACTTATTATGCATTCATCAAGGTGATGAGAATCTGTTATTAATTCAGAGGTCAGCTATGTTCTGTCAGAGCACTCAGTGATGAGAACAACACATACTTCTATTAGACCAACATCAATGTAATTATGTATGCTGGCCACTGACACTAGGAAAAGAATTTCTAGATGCCATTTTGGAAGACTCTATCCAAAATTTCCTGATCTTTCTGCTCCCATTTTTTTCCTCTCAGCAAAATTGCCTGTTTTAAACTTAGTAATAAAAATTGACATTTCCCTCAAAAACAGCAAGAATCTCCACCCATTCTTACAAATCTGCCTTCAAAGAAGCCAAAATTATTAAGAATAGGAGGTTCTAATTGACATTGTTCAGGTCTGAATAGTAGAAGCAGACATCACTCCTGTTAACAGTGAGGAACAGGGATGGATGTAGGAAAGATTAAGGGAATAATACAGAAAAAATAACTAGAATTCAGTCATCCTTTTTTGTTTTTCATTATTATGATAAATCAAGATTTACTGTAAGACACATAAAGGAGTAGATATGGTAAAAGAATATAGTTATACAACTTGAAACACTAGGGGTTTTAAACTAGAATCCAAGGATATAACTGATAGGGGAAAAAGAGTATCTTACAAAATACCTTTCTCTTCAGCTAAAATTAGTTTTTATTTGAAACTGGGTAAAAATGTGTATCACTATAACTAATCTACCTTAGTTGTTAAATGGTAACTTTTTGGAGCATACTTAGTTTGAGCATGTATATAAACTCACAACAACTGCAAAGTTTGTATGAAGAGACAAACTTTTCCCCAAAGGTAAATAAATGTAGAATATCAGGATTTCTGATATTTATTTCTATCTGTCTCTAGGAAGCTGGGCCCAAATATGAAACTTGAAAAGAATCTCTGTCTTTCTATGTCAAAATTGTATCAGGCCCAGAACCACAGAAGAACATGAAGATCATTTAAAGTCACTCATGCATTTCCTGTTCAACAGGAGAATAGAAAGCTGCTGAAACGGAGCAACCACTACATAAATTTCTGCATATTTGGTTGACATCAGACATCAAAGAGATTTTTCACATACAGTGCTTTCATTCTGGGAAAAGCTTAAAAGTGCTGATGTTCCAATCTGTTACTTTTTTCTTTTGTAGCTGCTTATTTGACATTTTTCTTTGTTACTCAAAGACATCATTAGTGGGACACCTTTAAAAACTTTTTGGTTGTTTTGTTTTGTTTTGTTTTGTTTTGTTTTGTTTTGTTTTTTTTCCAAGCCCTAACTATTTATTTCCTTGTAAACACCTGGCAGGGTTCAACAGCATTACTAGAGCAGTGCCAAAGTCAAACTCTCACAATTATTTTAAGCTGCAGAAGGGCTTTGAAATTCTGACAATGGCAAATTGCAGCTTATGGGGGGTTAGAATAGGGGAGAAGACAAATGCAAAGTAGAAGAGTGCAGAGCACTAGTCAGCAGAAGATATAAAAAGAAAAATGAAACCTTTAGACAAGTAAAAAACTCCCAAGAGTAACAGAGTGAGAATAAGCAAGAAATTTTCCTTTTCTTTCCTTTTGAGCACTACCCAAGGGAAGTGCTTTGATGCAGAAAAAATGTGTAGATATCTAAAGCTGTGTTGTCCTTAAAGGCACTGTAAACAGGGTGAGTGAGCACCTGTGGAACCCAGAGTATTAAACTGAAACCTGTAATTTCCTTTTTTTTTGGTCTAGTTTTGAACAACTTCTACAGTTACTTATTATGTTTGCTAAATTATTTGAGTGCTGATTTCCCATTTATACATTTGACAAGTGCTTCTGTTTTCTTTCTCCTGCATTCTGAGACCAGGGCCTTTTGGGACCATGAATGATGTCAGACCACTGTGCATTCTGTTCTGAGATGTTCTGTCCTGTGTGCACTGAGGTGATGGGAGCAGGAGAGAACAGAAAATCAAACTGAAGTAGCAAGATAGAATAAGGCTGCTGGGCAGAGTGTGTGGCATGTGTGCAGGGTACAGGACTTGCTGCGTGCTGCCATACCACAGCGGTCAGGACCAGGTTCTGTTTCCAACAGCTGTTTGGGCTGAGCAGGTTTACATCAGAGAAACTGCCACCAATAAACAGTTGACCTGTGGAATCCTTTCAAATTATCACATGGTGTTCCCATGGTGAAATTTTCAGAATTTCTAGAAGTAGAAGTATGTATGGTCTTGATTGTATTTGGCTACTGTAAATCCCAATAAAAGCCTTTAGCCATGTTCCAAACCTGCTTCCACATTTTTTCCCCAAAGGCTCTGTAGCTGTATCTAATATTTAACTTTAGAATCAGCTACTAAATCAAGAGGAAGGATGGGACAATGATTTTCAGGGCATCAGAATCCTGCTCAAATTTTCTAAAGAATAAAAATTTGCTGCATGTCTTTGAAAGTCCATTTAATCTCTCAGGACATTGATATTTCAAGAGATATGCTGCCTTCAGATTTTTTTTCTCTTACTGCTCAGTCAGTTGCTTTGATGATCTGGTGGTTAGGAGCATAAAAACTTTAGGAAAAACTGTATCATTGCTATGTATATAAGTACCTCCATGATCAAGAATTTAAAAACCTCCTTTTCAAGGTAATATTGATAGGTAAATACCATATCCTCTGAATGGCATTCCAAGGAATGAGGTTCTTTTAGGAAGCATAACAAGGAAAACATCCCCTTAGCAATATATTACTAGCTGTTTTGCAATTCATGACTAGTCAGTTCAGTTGCATTTATGTATTTCAATATATAGTAGAGCTAATAATATTAGACACATCATGCTTGGCAGTTTCTTGGACTGAATAATAGTATTGAAAATGAGGTTTAGATTTTCTGATTAACTTCAGAACAGAAATATTTTTTTTTAATGAGATTTGACTGTAGTTGTACTGAAAACCCATGAAGTTGAAAACCAAACTACCTCAGTCCATAGTATTTTAGATGCACTTCTTTTATGTCCCTAATAAGATAGGCTAATGGCCCTCTTTCATATTTATGTGGAAACCAGTGGAGCCTTTCCTTTAAATTGGGGTGCTTTTTAAACAACTTTTCTGTCATATTTTCAGTTTAATTATACGTATATTTATAAATACTTGATTTGTATTGATTAGATATTATTTTATTATACTATGTGTCTGTTCATTAATTGGATACTGTTCAGAAAACAATTCTTGAGATCAGACTTTTTCAAATTGATATTTATATCATTAAATATAATCATTATATTCTCAGTAGAAAAAATAGGTCATCATTTGGTACAGTTCAGGTTTACAGTCACATTTGAAGTGGGTTCTACATTCCCACATATAAAAAACATGTACTCTATAAATATAATCTTTCAAATTAGCATTTGGATTTTGGTTTTACTGGTAAAATTATGTTATATTTTTTAAAGAAGCAGTAACTATTTATGTTGTGTTTAAACCTACAAACATTATAAGGAAGTGCTTTTTCTGCTAAAGACAGTGATCCAAATTACTGTCTGATCTTGTAAATAGGGTGAAATGAATTTAAATAATTTTCATGAATGTTGAAGGACTATTTCTTGAAAAAGTTATGCAAATTTTCAGCACCCTAGATACAGTCTAACCTGCTTCTATAACAACTACTCATTTGAAGAATATTTCTACAAGCTTATATAGCTTTGAAAATGAATAATTTTTTCAACGGGAATTCTTGCAATGAATTCAATAATATTATGTAGAAAATTGTGGGCTTCTTTCAGAATTGAGTGAGACACATTTTATTTTTTGGTTGGTTACATATTACCTATGCTGAACAAAATATTATGGAGGAAAAGTTGCTAGAATGCTATGAATGAAGCATCACAAACATACAGCTGACTTGTGGTTAAAATTAAAATTGATCACAGTCTTACTTAATGGAAACTCTTAAGACCTTCTGTTTATAAACAAGACAAATCAAAAGGTTGCTGGTATTTGCAAGACTCTCCACTTCTTTGGAGGCTTAGTTAAGACAGTTTCATGCTCTTCAGGTCTGATGTTGATATTCATCTTATGTAACATTTTCAAGCACTAAATGAATGCTGCCTTCAAAGCAGATAACGCTCTCTTGGTTCATATTTAGAAAACTCTTTCATTGTCTTATTCTTCTACATTGTTCTCCTTCTGACTTTCAGTCTCTGTTTATTCCCTGACAGCTTGTTTTCACCTACTCTTGTGCTTCTACTAGTTTAACTAGTTCTTTTCACTGCCTGATGTTTGTCTGTTTGATTTGGTAGCAAGCCTTTCTTGGCGCTTGCTGAAGAAGCCGAGTGTGTTCGGTTGCATTTTGCATACACGTTGTAAAAATTGTCCATCCTTTGGATCTCCTTTCACATTTCTCTGCTTTTAAACAGATTTACAAAGAGTGAAATGAACTGAAATGTAAATCATTATACTCATATGATCATTACTGTGTTTTGAAGTCTTTGCACTGTACAAGGATAGCTAGAGATCTGCAAGATGATGATGAGAGTCTACGATGCAGAAATCAGACTAAATGTTCTACCTGTTCAAACCAAGTGGAAGATCACTTGTCAAATGGTATTCATGTGATTTGAGTCCATCTGCAAGAAGAGAAAGGGCATGTGAAATATAGCTACTCTGATGCAGAGTAATAGGCCTCCCCAAGGAAAGCCAGATTGTGATCTACCTCATGTTAATTTCCATATTTTTTATTTGGAAATATACAGAAGTTGGAAGCTATATGGCATGCAAGAATATATGTGCTTAAGTAGTACATGTAAATATTTCATACAAAGCTTTGCATAAAACAGAAGCTTATGGTTAGAGAGACCAAGGTTTTGACTACTAGCCAGTAGCAGTAATTTTAAAGCTGTCAGACATAATTTTGCACTTTCTAAAGATGATTCACTTCAGTTTTGCTTAAAAGTTTCTGTACAGAATGTAAAGAAAACAGAAAAATTTAATTGAAATCTACATCATATGCAAAAGGGAGTCACATATACATATTTATCTATAATTTTTAAAATAACACTACATAAATCTGCCAATTTGGATTTGAAAAAACTGAATACTGAATTTTAAATTTATATAACTGTAAAAATATAACTTTTTTATTTTATGAAGCTTCCTGAACTTAACGACTGTTCAGAGTGGCTTTCATGAGTGTTTCTACACCCTTTAGTCAAGCAAGGTCTGTCAGATCCTCACAAGTCTTCACAGCAGCTGCACTGTGAGAGTGCTCAATGAATTGTTTATCATATCACTTTTGGAGAGGCATACAAGGCCAAGCTGACAGTTTAGTTAGACCAAGAATTTTAACTCCCTGCTTTCCGCACATGACACATTTTCCAGATCAGTCTTCCAAATTGTATTTGTACATTCATGCAAACATTCCCACTGAAACTTTCCATATTTAATACAAATTGATTACCATACATAAATTGAAGCTGTGTCTGGGATATTTTTCTCCCATGGAGGTCAAGAGATACTGTTGCTCTTGGATTCTAGTGGAGGTGGTGTCTGGTTGAGAGCTTGGCTTCTATGATGGGCAGCATCCTGTCATTGTGCTGGAGGTGTAGAAATAGAAGCTGACCAGAAACTAAGTGACAAACATTGGCAAACACATAGATCCAGTTTTATGTCCTTCCTTTAAATCATATATCTCAGTAGCAAATGCACAAAACAACTACTCAAATACAATACCATATGTCCAAAAAGACCTTAGTCATTACTCCCTCACTAATTTTTCTAAAGGAATGATGTGTCTCCTGAATGATTTGTCCATAGACTGTAATTCCACTTCTACCCCCAAAAATGGTTGTACAGTAAGGAAAACATGTAGACCCCTGTGTCATACCCCCTCCCCTACATGCTCCCTTAAATCTGTTCTAAACTCTGTTTTGTTTTGCATGTGTGCTGTAAGTGACTGCGGTTCAAATGCAAGATCTGACTCTATGCTGGTGTGGGAACATAAAAGAATAGAGATTCAATGACATACATGGGGCAATTGCCAATTTCCCCTCTAACAGCAAAAAGACCATTTTTAAAAATTGTACAGTATATTCACATACAACAAGGAATCATCAGTACATTATTAAAACTTTCTCTTTTTTTTTTCTAACATCTTTTTAGCACCTATACTTGCTTTTTCACTGATAAAAAGAATATAAAATAAGAAACACCTAGCTGTAGACCACACCATTTTTAAGTATTTTGTGGAGAATCCAGTCCTCAGAGATGCCCCAAAATCTCTGTTCTCTGAAAGGGACAATCAAGACTATGCATGTTTGGCAGCTGGCAGGTCTTTGGGGTATTTTATGAAGTGAATTACATTGCTGAGGACCTGGTCTTCCAAATATTATGCATACTGAATGCTTGAATCAGACAATGTGAATTGTTCTAATATATGTTTAACTTGTGTGTAAGTCTTTTTTTTCATCAGATTCACTACAACTGACAAGCTTTGAAAGCCAAACCTGAAAAAAATATTCTCTTCAAGTTCTGTATGTTCACATAACAGAAATAGAAGACGTATACCAGAACCCTGAAGTTAACATGCAGGTCTTTCCTTTGTGGAAAAAATAAAACTAAAATAAAAAATATAACTAAATAAAAATATTTACTCAAAATTAAAATATATACTTGTCTACAAGACTAATAAGAAAGTGAATGGCATCATTAGTCACACAATATGAGAATAAATTACACCATGCCAAACATTCAGGGGAAATAACAATAATAAACTAAGGTCTTTGTTCTGCATAGAATCTTGAAGACTTATGGTATATAAAAACGAACGTGTGCTTATTAATGCACACATACACACACTGAACATACACTGAATGTATATACGTATGTGGATATATATACATGTCTGTGTACATATATATGGGATGTGTTCAACATAATGCAAGAAAATATCATGGTTACCACTCAATTTTTAAAAAACTCTCCTTGTCTTATATAATATAGAAATTAACCAACAGTAGTTTGGAAAGGATAAGAAGTTTCTCAGTAGCAGACATGGTTAGCTGTAGCTGAAGCATGTACTTCAAACTCTGTGTGAATTAATTTAGCTTACAAAGGTCTTTGCTATGTGGAACCCAGAACTTTTGGTACTTTAGTAATGAGGCCACAAATATTGTTATTATTCTGACAATGTAATGATAGCTTTTTATTGTATTCTTTGTGGTATGAACTACAGTAACTCAATGGGGTGTTTTAACATTTTATGATGTTCATAAATCTGTAAATCCAGAATTGCAAACCTACTGGATTTAGCAAATTGTTCATGGACATTCACAGCAGTACACAAAAATCTCATTTAGCAGCCTTTTGATTTACCAGTAATCACTCTCTAAATCTTAACTTCAGCTGTTAACTGTTTATCATCCAGAGGAACTCCCTGAAAATACATGCAAGTGTATATCTGCACAAAACGACAGAAGATCAGATTTTATGTGGCACTGTTGAATCCAAACATTGGTGTCAGGAGCTTAAGTCAGCAGTGGTTCACATGCTACAAACCTTAAGATCTCTGAAGGCATCGCATAAGATACCAATACATGATTTCCCATTCAAGGGAGACAAGAATTTCAAAGTAGAAAGTAGAAATTTCCTTTTGGGGAATTATGGGTGTTTGTCCTTATTATGACTGTGCCTGGGAAACAATTCTGGAGAATGAGATACTGCCATATGTGAACTGTCAAGCCAAGAGGTAGACACTGAGAATTATGAGAAATCAAAAGTCACTGATTGTTTGCGTTTCACTATAATCACTCAGTTTATTTAAAAAATTCTATGTGAATATTCTCATTTAAAGAGACATTGTTTAGAGCTAATAAACTTTATAGTAATATATCAGATATGAACTTGTCTTCCTTCAAAGACATTATTTTTTTGTTTATTTCTGTATATTATGACTGTCTAAATTGTTATTTGGGTAGAAATATTCAAAGTTCATACTGTCCACGTATGAGTTAAGTTCACAGGCCTAGGCCAAAAAAAAACATTTTAAAGCAGACAAAAAAAGCTGATGGGATGTTCAGAGCCAGGATGGTGAGTGAAATGCATGTGGTGTGGGAGATTTTTGTAATAGCAGACTCAGTACCAAATATTGTAAACATTTAACTATTTATTTAAGAAGTTAATAGTGTTCCCTCCTAAGAATTTGTTTTTAAGAAGACAATAGAGTTTAGATTTTAAATTCACTGCTTCTAGAAAAAGTTCTGGATTTTCATATGCTAAAGTGCACAGTTTTCAGTGATTGAATGATTTTTAATTTTTCAAGACCAAAGAAAATCTTTACAAATGTTATAGTTTCTCTCAGCTACCTTTTTAACAATTTTTTTCTTCAATCCTTTCAACACCATACATTCTTACGTTCTGCACTGTGAATTATATGGCATAAACCATTCATGTGAGAAATTTGAAAACATTAAAACCATCACTTTATATAGCGCTGTTTAAATTCCATATGTACTGGGTGTGCATATACTGCATGAATGATGTATAGGTACTTGCATAATACAGAGTACAAACTGATGAAGTTTTTTAGAAAGCATGGAATTTATTTGCTGGTTTTTCTCTGTCCAATATAAGTGAAAGATCAGATCTGTAATAAGAATTACTGAAATCTGTCAGATTCACAAAGAGAAAAACAGGTGCTTGTTGCTGTCAATAATTCTGTTTAATGGTCCTCTTGGACTGGATTCTATAGGAGTTAATCAGTTAACCCTTGATTTAAACCCACTGAATTATTGTAATCTTGTGATAAATGAATCTATGTACAGGATGTTTTCTTCTCAAAAGGAAGTTTTCTACACAGTGTCCTGTGTAAAAGACTTATTCTGTTTAAACAATAAGTGGCTCAGTAAAGAAAAATGAAAGGTTTGTGATTGATTTTGCAATTGTTCTGACTTCTGGTTTGAAAATAATGCCATTCTTTCTTTAGATGTATACATCATCAGGAGACCACAGAGAATTACACCTTTCCCAGTAATCCATCTTCATCCTCAGTGAATCCTTTTTGGTAATTTCTGATTCAGTAATTGGTGTTTTGGCACATTTGTAAATCATATGTATTCTGCTGAACTTGTGCTATCCAATATTTACATGATCAATATGGAATATTAACAAATACACACAGGATGCATCTGCAGTGTGGCCCTGTGGAACTTTTTTAGTTACTAAGATTCCTATAACTGTCCCTTAATCCACTCTAGATTTTCAGGTAAATAAGATTTTTGCTTACATGCAATCGCTGAGAACACCGAGATAAAGGACTTGTAAATCAAATCATGTGTTTATTCTTTAACATTTGAGAAACATTCATTACTTACACACTTGTTTAAGATACTGCTGGTGTAGTCAAGGGCTGCAGATAGTTATTTAAACATGAAAAGGTTTTTTAAGTATGCAGTTTTCCTCTTCCTCTTGCCAAGGAAGAAGTGTGCTAATCTTTTCTATGAGAGAGTTTCTTATTCACAGGTATTTTTTTGCCCCCAAGGGTCTTGAACTTGCTCCTCTGAAGTCAGTTGGAGTTTATCTTCTGAATGAAAATAGTGTTTCTGGCAGCTAAACTAATCTGAAATTGCTGTCCCTGCTTTGACATTGAAGTCAAGAATTGGGTGACTTGATGGCAATAAACTACAGCAAAAATCTCTTTAGGACTCCTGGTGTATATTAAATGTGGACTCCTCTGAACCCCTCATGGAGTTGAGAAACTCATTTGAACATTGTTTTAAAAGCAACCTTGAAAATATTACTGGGATCCTTTTTAAAATAATGCTTTTCATAACAACCAAGACAAGGAAAATATCTATTAAATTATATGGCTATCAGATTACTGAGACCTTTCACAACTACAAGGATATCTGCTGAATACATTGCCAGTATTATTAGAATTGATTCATAATGAATAATTAAGGCTTAAAATTTAAAATTTATTATTTCTCACTATTTTAAATGTTCAATCATTATGAATTCATTCAGCACTATTGCGAAAGTTATATGGTTCATGACAAAAAATTAGGCAAAGCTTTGAAGAATACATTTGATTTGTTATGTTGTAAAATATTATGGTAGACTAATAAACCTCCTAATAGCCTTAATATACTACACATCACAATTTAAAGGAAAAAAAAGATATTTTTTCTAAATTAAAACCTAATGCCTATATGATCTTAAAGCCTGGTAAATGAATGACAGTAGAGTTCATTTCCCTGAATTATGTGTGTGGTTGAAGCTTTCAGAGGAAATTTGCTCAGGAAGAATGGGAAAGATTACCTCTTTCATACAGCTTCTGTGTGGTGATCAGGAGGCAGATCTAAATTGTGTTTAAGAATCTTTTGCTGATTTCAGAGTATTTTTACTTAAAAATCATAAAAGAGGATTTTGCTTTTCAGTGAATTTAGTAATGTCCTGTTCTTCCACAGCCCTTCCAGACCTGCTGATTGTCATTCTTTTTTTATGGAGAGATCACTACCAGACTGCAACATAATATACATTAGTCCAACACTATGCCACTGTTGGTTCAGACAGACTGTTCTGCACCTTCGCTATAGTATAACAACAGTATATCTATTTGTTTGCTCATAAATGACTTGCAATTTAAAAACATGAAACACACATATGTGAAACGTAGTAAAAACCAAAATAAAACAAAACATCAAAAAGCCAAAATACCTGTAAAATAACTTGTCAGGAAATTCCTGAAGTTTTGAAAATACTGAGTCCTGTTACCTCAATATAGTGGCATCCATAGGGACATATTAGCATGTTAATACACAATATGCATGTATTTTGATTTTCAGATACATTTTTTATTTACATTTTTTATTTTTAGGTCACTCCTTTTATAGTAAAGGTTTTACAATATCGTTTACATGACATGCACAGAGTAATATTAAGATGTCAGATATAATATTTGCTATCAATATATAAATTCATTTAGTAACAGTATCCAGAATACCTACTAAGAATGAGCTGATTATTACTTATAACTGAGCTGTTATTACTCACAAAGGCTTGATAATTTTCTCTGAAGCTCAGAGATTAGCATTAATGTGGATCTCAATACATTAGATATGAAATAATAAGCACAATAAAAAACAAATGTTGATGGAATCTATAAAATTATATAGGCAAAGATGTTAACCAGACCAGCTGCCTAATATTATTAAGAATTAAATGTGATTCTGATTTTCAAGCAGTCACCAGAGTGAACAACTGTCATTCTATTAGTGTCAAAATGCATTATTTTCTTAACAATCTAATAATAATAAAATGAAGATTTACATGAAGATTTACAGGCTTTCTGGATGTTTAACAATATCCTGTTTTCCCCTTTCTTCTCTATTCAGCAGCAAGTATTATAAGAAAAGAAAAACTTAATTGGTGTTTAGAAATTATAAAACAATTGATTAGAGGTGATAGTTAATGGGAATTGGTAAAAAAAGCCGGTTAAGAGAAATTGAAGTTGGGGCTTTGGATGTTGCTGTGGATGTTACTGTGGATGCGGCTGTCACAGAAACACTGCAGTTCCACTTCCTTGAAGAAATATTGTTTACAAATGAAAGAAAAATAGAAACATAGAAATGTGTTCTGAACCGAAAAAAATGAAGCTGCACAAAGCTCACATTTATCACATTATATGTTTTACTTGGGAAGTAAATGGTAAAAGTGTCTGACAGTCCTTCTGATCACCATGTTTGAGGGTTTATTTGAGTCTGAGACCTCTAAATTTATATTTATATGTGTAAGTTAAGCATCTCCAGCTCCATCAGTATTAGAAGAGATCAAATCCACATAATCAGTATATTCTGGGGAGATCTTCACCTATCACCTACGAGGTATCAATAGTAGGGAGAGTCTCTTCCTGACAGAGGAAGTTGGCTACCCTATTCTTATTTTGTCATCAGTTTTTGCTACATGTTCTTCATGAAAATCTGATCTATTTCGCATTTCAGTCTCATTTATCAGATTCCCTGGACAGTAATTGACAGTATCCATGTAGTTCTTTCTTTCCATCTTAAAATTTGCTGAGTTTAAGAACTCATTTATGAAACAAAGTGATTTGAATGTTTACTACCTTGAGTAACTCTGAGACTTGGCCTTAATATAACAGTAATGCTGACTTGCAATAATATAATAATAGCCCTGGTCCTCTGTGCATCTTTTTTACCTAGCAATTAGACACATTTTTATTATGAAAACACATACTTTTAATGTTTGTTATACACTTACTTCTAAAAAAGGAGGTAAATAAACTACTTTGAGTCTGTCTTTTCAGTGTGACTTCTGTACTTCCATTAGCTTTTGGCTTGGTTGTTTTCTTTTCAAATGCCATTATCATGAAAATTCAATAAAAATTACTTTTGAATTTGCAACTCCATAAATAATATTGCTGTATGTTGACTACTCTTTTATCAGTCTTTAGAAGCCAATGAGCCTCTCATTTTCTGTTGACAAATAATGTATAAAAATGTTTTTTAAAGTTTCTCTAAGACAGTCTAATAATGATAATTTTTGTAGCTAGGATATGAAGTCAGCATTCTTGTTCTGCATCAATTGTCTTGCATTGCCTGTATGAGTTTTACAGGTAAGTAAGGGACAAAGAGTTATTTGCTAAACATAACTTCAACTACGACCACTGTTTATAACTTTGGAAAAGACCAGGATATTTATCAGGATTATATTTTTAAACATATAAATTTTCTATGGGATAATTTCTGAGGAGTGTTAAGGGCAGAGGAGGGTTAAGGGCAGAGGACTGCTGGGAGAAGAGGATTCTGAGGTAGCCATTAGTGCTGATGCCTTTTTCCTGACCCTAGAATTATGAGCCAGGCATGGTTAAGGGATGAAAGGGTTTTTACTTTGGTATTTATTAATAAGGATCCTCAGGTGCAACAATTCGTTAAAGTGGAATACACCAAAATGCACACACCCAGGATATAGCATATACAAATTTATAGACCTTGCAAATTAACAAAGATTCTCAACAAGAAGCTTAAAAGAATGGCATGACATCCTCCTATTCTAAAGTATTACCCCCCAGATGGGGCTTAATCCTAGTTTACAAAATATGTCCAGAGAGACCCTTGGTTTCTCAAGATAGCATAAGGCTTTCTGGCCTCCCACTGTGAGGCCTTTAGGATGTTAGAGCCTCTTGCCTAACAGAATACCAGGACTATCCTAAGATATAAGCCTTAAAGAATTACATGTATGCTAACAATACTGAGAATACATAAAAGGCATATAAAAAAAGAAAAGGCAAATAATTGTCATGGTATCACTGCTAGCCTTGGCAATATGGATGAAGATGGAGGCAGCTGTAAGTCTGGATAGGACTGACTGAGCTTGATACTGGATGGGAGGGTGGGCTTAAGATGGCAGTGTGGATAAATGAGACAATAAAAGAAATTTTGGGCTGAAAATAGACATTTGACGAAAAAATCTTTCCTTCATTTAAGGAATGTTTCCACTGAAAGTTGTTCCAATTAGACAGTGCTCTGTAATCAGTATCTGAACTCCTGATGGCCAAAGCACAGCTTTAAAATAGAAAATATGATTTCCTTCCCTTTCTTTTAGTGGTGGTTACTTTTTGTCCAAGCAAATGTCTAGACACAACAGGTTACTGCACCATGCTGTCTGTCCTGAGGTTGGTATATAAATGACATTCAGGTATCCTGAAGTGGAGGCATGGATTATCCCCCGATGGCAAAGAGTAGCAGAAATTATTCAGCCCTCTAAAACAGGCATAATTGCTGCGCAGAAGATTCAAACTGATTCATTCTGCTCTTGTCTTAGGTGCATAATGAAAAGTTCCTTATCTCCAACTGTACTGTAACAGACGGACGGACGACGGAGGGACGGACAGGTGGAAGGAAGGAAGGAAATGTAAGGCCATATGAAGACCCATTCTCAGTAGAGCCCAGTAGGTATTCACCAGGTCTGCATGCTTGCCTTACTCACCTGGCTTGCCTGAAATCTGTGCCCACATGGCAGCAAGGCCTCTGTAGCATGTGGGCCATGTGAGAAAATAGAACAACAGTGCAGTGCAATGTTTTGCATGGAAATGGATAGGTGACTCCATCAGAAAACTCAGCCATTTCATTGCATACAGAATTTGGTCTGTAGTGCTTGTAAATGAAGTAAGATAACAACAGGGACAAGGTGAGCTTAGAAAGATCAGTGCAAGTATAGGTGATGATCAATTGTAATGTTTTAATCATGGATCTATAGTCCATGTCTTCTTCTTGGGACCACACTAATCCCTTATCTTATCCATAAGAGTAAATAAATTTTATATCATAGGATACAGATCCAACTTTAAAACCATGTAGAGAGGGTGATTTAGTTTTGGCTTACAGAAAAGGACATATTCTTCTCAGTCAACAGCAGTACTTCCAGCAGAGGTCCTTTGCATCACAGGATTACCCTGTGATACAACTTAATTTATTTTGCATAATGGAAGATGATCATAGAACAAGGTATTATGCCTTCAGGCAGCTGCTCTGTAGTCTGTATTTACAGTGTTAATCTTCCATATTTATTTGGCTGCTCACCTGCTGAACTTGCCTCCTGCCACTTACTATGTTCAGGATGAAGTCTATTTTCAGAAAGCTGACATGCCCTCCATTTATCTGTTGATAAAATTATGACAACCTTTAACTACTTTGTAAGTCAAATCTTACCTCTTCACACCTCTTGAATCTTTTTCTTGAAAGACATTCTTTTCAACTACCTATATTAAGAATAAAAAATTATAAGTATGCGTTTTTATTTACCTTTTACCTCTCTGATTTTTGTCATCTTTATATTTTCACAGCTTGCTTGCTTGTTGCAGAAATACATTCAGAGATTAAAAAATAATTTAATAAGCTCAATAAGTATGATTGTTTCAGATTTCTTCTCAGTTCTTGTTTCTTTGGGCTGATGGCTCCCCGAGAATGTTTGTTAAAAGCTCTTCTCCCAAGCCCTGGTGCCAGAAGAGAGAGTCAGGATGCGTCTGTCTCGGTCTTCAAGGATGTTTATTATTTCTTATCTAAGTACATTCAGTTCTCCCCAGCTAGGCTGCTAGCTACAATGCTGGTCGTCGCTGACTGCCCATCCAGAGGGTGGTCGTAATCTTTTATATTATGTACTATGTATTTACAGATAAATACCGAAACCTATCACCTATGTTAGGCAGAGTATTTCTACTCAAATCCAATCCAAAAGTGCCACCACCACAGCAGAAGATGGAGGGAAAGAAGAAGAAGCAGAAGGACAGGGACATGCCCAGATTCCTCTATCTTGCCTTCTTGAACCCCCATTAAACCCCGAAATTCTACATTTATACCCTGTGATAAATTAATATTATACTAATCAAACTCTCGTGGCTTGTCTCTGGACCCCTTGCCAGGGTCCTAGATCATCCAGGACAGCCAGCGGGATGTCCTGAGTTCCGACAATTTCTAGTGCTGCTCTTCTGATCTACTTACCCAGAATCATATAACTTATATAAAGCACACGATTTTCAAGCTGACTTGCATAACTTTTTTTTCTAGTCAAGTCAACATTATTTCAAGAATCTGGAATAAAACATAAACCTTCATACACTCCAGGGTTTTTGTTTTAACCTTAGCAGTAGAGTATTTAGTATATAGGAAGATGTCCAGTCATCCTGATTCTCAGTAGATATATGGGACAGTAAACAAAGTGGCTGGGAGAAAGTATTATGATAGGATACTTGTGCTACCCAATAAATATATGTTAGAATAACATACATGCACTCAATATATGTATTTATTTTATTTTTATGCCTTGCTTTCCCACTGTGTATTACTCCAAGATGGTGCATTCACTGACATTCTCAAAATATAAATAAGGTTCAGCATTGCATTATTATTGTTTTTAACTGTAAAAACCAGTGCCAGCTATACAACAGCCAGTGGCCTATTAAAGCAACTTTTCTGGTTCGTATAATTTGTGCTTCCACAAGGCCAGTAGGTGTTTCTAGACAGAATCTACATAGATAGATAGAATCAGTAGGATAAATAAAAAATCAGTACAGAAATTAAACTTCCATATATTTCTGAATTTTAAGATGTCAATTAGGTTACATTTCTGAAGCTTTTTTTTATCTAGTCGTGGGATTAATGCATACACATTTCCCCTTCATTTATCAGTTCAGTCGTGCTCAGGAGAATGTTAATACGGATCTGTCTCTTAAAAACTATCAAAGAATATTTATGCTGTAATATATAAAAATGCGTGCTTAAAGTGAGATAATTTTTCCGTCATCATTACTGAACCACTTTCACTTGTTCTTATAAAAATACTGAGGCAATTACAAAACAAAAACATGAAAACAGCTTCTAAAGAGATGGATTGCACCTAAAGGAAATGCTTCCACCATGTATTTAAAAACTATACAGGTAGGTAAGATCAAATACTTAAGTGGTAATTAATTCTATGTTTGAGTGTTTGAGCTGTTAAATTAATAATTGCATATTAATAACTCCAAATGTCATTACAGCTGATGAAAGAAATAATTCCTACGATAGAGGTAGCTTCTTTCCAGGATCTCTTTTTTCTTTTTTTTTTTTTTTTTTTTTTTTTTTTGCTTGGGGTTTCNNNNTTTTTTTTTTTTTTTTTTTTTTTTTGCTTGTGTGCTTGGGTGTTCAGTTTAACATGTGTCACACTATTTTTCTCAGAGTCTGGCCATCAGTTTGCAAATCCTGAAATTGATGAGTGGGGTTTTTTGGGTATTCTGTTTGTTTGTTTTTTGTTTTTAAATAAATCTATTTTCTGCAGCAAATAAATTCTTGGTGAAACATTTGGAATAAAAAATAAATACCTGAGTATAATAGGGAATGAAATAAAACTAGGTTTCTCATTTCGATTCATTTATTTTCTAGAAATGAAACTGGAGTAAGTGAGTGGGATAGCTGGTTGGATGTTGTTTTTAAATAAAGTTTACTTTGTAATTGATTCATTTATTGTCTTGGTTTGAAAAGACAGGTGGCTGCCAGGGAGAAGCTGGAGCCTCCCTTCGAATGAAGAATGTAAACTCCCTCCCTCCAAATTACTGTAATTTTGAAATTAAGGGGCTTTCAGGCAAAGATATGGGAATAGGAATAACAGTTCTTTACTAGGAATATTAAAAAATAAAAATGTAGTAGTACAAAAAAAAAAGCAAATAAACAAAAAGAAAACACTGACAGAGTCAGAATACAACCTGACATCCTGTTGGTCAGGGTGTTGGTAACAGTCCAATTAAGTCCTCCTAGAGTGACATATGTGGTTCTGTTGGATCAGAGATGATCCTTTAGAAGGGTGTAGTTTTCCTCTGAAGGTCTGGTGGTGGTGAGATGGGTCTGCTCTTCCCCTGGGAATCCAGTGGAAAAAAAGGCTATCCTGGTGTTCTTAATCTCAGGTTTTATCCAGGTAGGAATGCTTGACTCCTCCTGCTGGGTGGAGCATCTCCCAATGGGATGATGTAATTTTATCAGTCATGCAGTGAGCTTTGGTGACCCATTAACAGAAGTTATCCCCCTGGAGGGAGCATGGGTCGTGGAAGAGATAAAGAGCACTGCTCCACCTGGTTTTAAGAGCCGGCCCATTAACAGAAGCCCCCTGCCAGAGTCATGAGGACGGGTCATAGAAGAGAAAAACACCTCCCCAGCCGGTTTCAACAGATGGTAACAGAATACATACTTTTGGTTACATCTTGCATTGCAACCTAAGACATTTATTTACTGAATTTTAAAACCATACTTAAAACTACAGTTTATTCTTCAGTTTTTGATCGCAAAAAAGCTTGGTCTAATAAGTATTAGTGCTTGCTTAGTAGGAAATCCGAGTTTTCCATTTTGAAAGATCTTCACCGTTTTGCAAAATTTTCACTAATTTACTCTAGTAATTTGTTTTTCCACTGAATTTATTATATAAAGAATCTGGAAAAGTGATTTTTTTTCCTGTTCCTATTGTTGCTAGAAGAATCTTGATAACTACTTATTTTCCTTAAAAATGTCTTCCAAGCATCTGACTTTGCAATAGTGAGAAAATAAATCAAAAGTCTTGCACTTTAGGTCAAATCCTCCAAACTGCCCATATTAGAACTTTTTTATCACATGCACAGGTAATGCAGTGTTTTTATACTCCCTCTTTGAGAGTTAAGCAAAATGGAGCATTTTTTATGATCATGTAAGTGTTAAATTTTATAGTGTCATTGGGGCCAGTAGAGCACAACAGTTTCTGTTGGAGACCCAGAATCTGCTCTACTTGTCTTTTGGTGAGTCTAGCCTGGTCTTGTCATAGTGCTCTTGAGCTGACCTCCCAATTTACTCTCATCAAAACTGATCTTATTTGCCTGCTTCTGAGTATGTACCAAAGCAGAGGAAATTGTGACACTTGAAAGATCAAATTTGAAAGTGTAATTCCTGGTCTTAGATTTTAGAACTAGGATAGATGTGTCCTGTGGCAAAACATACTTTTCAATCGTTTGTCTATCTTTATGAGTTGTTACTCTGGCATCTGGAAAGCTTCCAAATAAAGAGTGGATTTTTTGAAAAAGATCTGAATAGAATTAGAAACAATAGAAAAATCATTTAGGAGAAAATCCAAGAAATATATAAAGCCTTATGCAAATAAGAGACTCATTTGAATTCAGTGGTCCATCTAGTTCATCTCTGACAATGACCAGAGCTTGGAAAAGACAACTGAAGGAGTAAAGAATCCAATGACTTCTATTTACCTTCTCACTGAAGAAAAGCCTCTCT
>VWYN01025630.1:47125-99176 GCA_013400075.1 Hippolais icterina
TTTTTTTTTTTTTTTTTTTTTTTTTTTTTTTTTTTTTTCCTATATGATCGTTGCTGCTTTGAATATTTATTCTAAGTGGAAATTCTTTCTAAAATGTGATATCTTTGTTTTCATGTTAACTTGTAGCTGTAAAAGCCGTTATGTATTTTTCTTATCACTCTATTACTGATAAAAAGAAAATAATTTAAAATTTGGCTTGATTTTTTAGAATATGTCTCATTCTTGTATAGGAGACTGACAAATATGGATGTAGTTCTTTGGTTCCTTTGGCTTCTCTTTCATAGTTGAACTATTTTCCCATTTTTCTCTTTTATCAGTAAAATTTGGATTTCACGGACTTATGCAAACAAGCTTCTATGCTATTTGTTCAGCTGTAACCTCTGACAAGAAGCATTTCTGTAAAATGCAAAGTTGAAGTAAAGTGCTGCATTCCTGTATCAGAAAGAACAGCAGAATTGTAAGAAACACTTATTGGTAGATTTTCCAAGGTGGAACTTTAGAGTGGGAAATTTATTTTAAACTAAAGGTTTATTTAATGGAACCAGAGTAACTCAGACGTAAAGGAGCAAAACTTAGGATTAAAATAAATAATTCTGTATTTTAAAAAATATGCAAAATACTCTTTTTTTTAGTAATTTCTTGACAAAAATGTAGGAGTCCTGGATTTAAGATTGAAAATGTTAAGTAGCTTTCTTACATAAATATTTTCAGGTATGAAAATATTTTTAAATTCAAATGAAGAATATATTTTAAAATGTAAAAAGATATAAGCCTGTTAACAATTTTCTTTTAATAATAAAGTACATTTACATGAACAAATAAATGAATGAAGGATAAAGCAAGGAAATTTGTAGTTCCATTGTGTTAGTGATTCACTTTGATAATAGGAAGCAATATCACAACTATTTTAACGAGGCTAAATGTTGTTATCTTAATTTATCTGGCTATTTCAATTCAATCACTGTTAAATAGGAATCATAATTTAATTAAAAATGAGACTAATTAATAATTTCAGTTATTGTTTCTGTGAAATATGTTTTCATGAGAAAAACACAAAATCTTTTATGAGTTAAAGAAATAATTTATAACATTGCCTGAGGAACATTTCCTTCCAATCAAAGCATTAACAATACTATGAAAATATATTATTATGTTATCATACATGCAGAGGCAGAAAGAAAGAAACAGAAATGGCATTGAATTTAGTCTCAGGGAATCTTCCCACTTCATTGTATTTCACATTTCTTGGTGCCACTAGGTTACACTATGCAAGTGCTGAGGAAAGGATTTGTCCACTGCAGACTTTTTCTCAAGGCTATGAGAGAGAGAGGGGGGGGGAGAGAGAGATGTCTTTGCTTACAAAAGAGGGATAACTTAAATCCCAGCACTGTTTTCCAGAAAAAAACACTTCACTGCTTCAATAGAGCTGAGGAACTACATGGGTTACTACAGAGTTTAACTAGAATTTTATTCTGTTAGAAATTTCCCAGCATAGGTAGTCGGAGGACAGGAAGAAAAGACAGGACTAAGGTGAAAATACAGCCTTTGTTAGCCTTTTTTCATGATTTTCAGATATGTAAAATTTTAGACAGTTTTGAAAAATTACTATGAGAGGAAATAAAAAAAAATCTCTGTCTTGAAGAGCACACTTAAAAATATTGTACTTTAAAATTCCAAATGCTCCTCTGGTAATTCTTTTGTAAAGTAACATTAAAAGCTGATAAAATAAAAAGAAAAAAATAAAATCTAGAAAAAGAGGAAAAATTAGTAGAAAAAATAGTACTGTCAAAAATAAAAGAAGAAACAACTGAATAAAGGGAGATATTTAGAACTACTCTCTTAACATTTCCTAAGCATCCATGAAGTCTGTGTCTTAGAAGAGCTAAAGATTTTTAATGGGAGCTGAATAACTGCCAGTCTTTTCCTTGATGTTTCCTTGGTTTGGATAGAAAAGTACGAGAAAATGGGTCTTTTATCCTTCACTAATGAAATTTAAACTTACCTGTTGAAAATTCCAGCAGCTTGTTGTAAAATACATTTCTGCCTTTTCCAGTGTAATTTTGTGTTTTGTGGGGGCTTTTGTTTTACTGTTCAGTTATTTTCAAGTTTTATTACAATAATAAAAAATGGAAATTATATTCATTCTGGAAAAAAAATGAAATGTCCTACTTGCTCTGTTGTGGGTGAGCTTCTAACTCTTTGGGACCTAGCTGCATTTCCTCACCTTGTGTGACTAATAACTGTGATATGTCAGTAAACCTAGAATCTTAGATAAATATTTATAAAATGTCTTATCAAACACTTGGCCAAACTAAATGTTGTTATCAGAAATACGTGAACCACTCCCCAACATCCATATCTCTAAGGATTTTATAAACACTTGGAGCCCTATCCTGCTGGCTATGAGGCATGAAGAGGATGTCTTCCATCATTTTCTGTAGGATTGTATTCCTAACTGTAAAAGTTTTGGAACCTTTTATTTCTATGGAAGAAATGAAGATACAATTTCACTGTCTGAGGAAGTTACTCATAGCATTACAGACTCTTCTAACTTCTTAAAAAGGTTGCCTTTTTTCTTTACTCTAGCTACTTTTTGTACTTATAATGCATACAACCATCAGCAGAGAGTATCAGAGGATATAATGACAGACTTCCCCCTTCAAAATTATTTATTTTTTTTAAAGCGTAACTTTGCATTACTTAGTATATTAGGATCATTTTTGGCCTTATTAGAATTGGTTGATAAAAGGATTATGATTTTCTTGCTCAAATTTTCCCTTGAACTGAAAATAAATTATTAAAGGGCTTTCTTCTTCTGAAAACCAGAAAAGAAGATAAACTGGTGTATCAAAAGAAAGTTATTTCAGTCACAATGAAATAACAAAAATATAATTTTAAAACAAACTGTTTCTTTTCAGAAAGTGTCAAAACACTTCACAGACAACTTTCAAAATTCACTCACTCCTTCTGCAGCAGCTATTTCACTATTGAAACATAAATTGCAAGTAATTCTGGATCTCCTACAGCTGCTTTTACAAGTTTATTATCTATCTGTGTAAAAAACCATACCAAAACACAGTCCTCATGTGTCTGGTAAAGGTTTTTGTTTATCTAAATTGGATTTTAAGTACTTTCACCTAAGCCAAATTTCATGAATCTGTGGGTTGTTGCCCTCAAAAAAAAAGAACTCCTACAAACCAAAAATAAAATAATCATACAACTTCTCTTTTAGCTCTTTCCTTGCAATGTAGGAGTACTCCAAGTCTTCTCAAGTATGAAGAGGATGTGATACAATATGGTTACTGAGAATAGCATGCTTTTATTGACTGGTGATCTTCTAAAAACAGATTACTTTATCAGAGACTTTTACAGCGAAGGAACATTGAACTTGGACAACAAAAATAGCTGTATATATGCATACATAGATACATATATAATTTGCATTCCATGTAAAGCAGACATCTCAATAAATTAAGGAAAGCCTAACTGAACATCCAAAGCAAATCATGCACTTCACCATATAAAATTATCTAAGACTCTTCTACTCTAGCACTTTAGTAGTCCAACACTAGAGGGTCTGTTATTGCAGTGATAAAATTGCAACGAAATTAAGCAGTTTCAGTGTCTAATAATATTCATTGTTTATAATAACGGAACATGAAAGCCTTTAATATGCTAAGTTTAACCTGCAAAATCTCTTATTTGCTTATAGAGCTGAGAAAACATTGGGGGTTTAAAATAAAATAAAATAAAAATTATAATACGGCCAGTGGGAAATTAAAAATAGCAAGGGCTAGGAATATTGTAAAATAGATTGACAAGTACCTGTAAAACTGCTGCCTACACAGTACTTTGCAAATTAAAAGTCATGGTCTACAGACAAAGCATTTGCAAGAGCTGAGTTATCAAAAGGACTTAGTCCAAGGCTTTAAGGGGGCATTCTGTCACTTTGTGGAACAAAAAAAAAACAAAGAAAAAATGGTTTGCAAGGAATCACAAGTCAGTTGTCATCAGAATATACAAAAATCAAAAGTTCAGAGGGGCAGAACATGTCCAGACAGTGTAGGGATGAGCATTGCAGAAGGAAATGTTAACATTTAAAGCAAAAAATTAGAGACAAATTTGCTCAAACAATTTAGCTGATGCACCCTACATGCATCATTTATGAGATCACATTATATATGCAAATCTAACAATACATGGCAATACCTCCAGAGAGACTATTGAAAGGCAAACATCCTAATGCACCTATAGAGTTCAACTGCAAAGTTCTAAATAGAGATGATTTTGATTTTAAGAAGGTGTGGATTTTGGTGGGTTGATCTTGGTTGGACACCAGGTGTCCACTAAACCACTCTGACACTCCACTCCTTGGCAGAATGGGAAGGGAGGAAAATAAGACAGAAAACCCTCATGGTTTTTTAAAAGAAAGGTAGTTTGAAAAAGCAAAGGCCTCATGCAGAAGCAAGTGAAAACAAAATATTAATTCTCTACTTCCTGTCAGCAGGCTACGTCCAGCCACATTCCTGGAATCTGGGCTCCAAAACAGATAATGGTAGTCCTGGGTGACAAACAGTACAATAACAAATGTCCACCACTTTCTTCTCAGTTTATATTGCTGAGCAAACATTGTATATAATACCCTTTGGTCAGTTTGGGCCAGCTGTCCTGGCTATGTCACGTTCTAAGACCTTGCCCACCCCCTGCCTGCTGGTGGTGGCAGGGAACACTGGAAAGACAGCACTGTTCAGCCAAAGCACTAGTTATAAATATCTTTCTAGCTCCCAAAACAAAGCACAGTACTGTGAGGGCTGCTTTGGGGAAAATTAACTTCATCTCAGCCAGATATAATACAGGGTTCATAAGTGTACCAGTAAAATTGATCATGCTTGGAATGAATCTCAGTGTCTGAGGTCAGGTTGCACAGAATGGCTAATGTCCCCAGTGTTAAACTATCTTATTAACTGAAGCATAGTAACTGGATGCAAATCCCTACTGTATATTACTCCCAAGCTATGCTTAGGAGCTCTTTGAAAGGATATTTGTTAGACTGGACCAAAACTATCTCATAGACTACTCTTACATTTCACAAATACAGGAGATCACAGGGCAGTGTACATCTATGAGGCTTAATTATATTAATTTAAACACGTTCATAAATTTCCAGAAAGTGAAAATTCATTACAAAGACACATCATTAAAACATGCTACATATACAGTCTCTATCGTTAAGCTCCATGTATCCATGTACAGGTATCGTTAAGCTCCATGTGCAGAGCACACTAGTCTAAGAACCAGTATTACATTTGCTTTCTACATCAAGTTTTTTCTACATTTGTCAGAATGTGATTTCTCTACAATGTAGTAGAAAATATCTTTTTATTTTACTTTTTTAGACAGCTAGACAAGGCCTTTCCAGAGTTTTCGGAGTCACTTTACTGAAACACTGCTGATAAGCTCCTCATGGTGGTTCTCAAGATCATGAGCAGGCACTGCTTTCACCTTCAGATTCGTCAACTATTGCTGGACAGTCAGCCCCAGCTGATATGTTTTTAGTCCCTCACTAGGTAGATGGATTATGGAAAATATGCAGTAGCATTTTAAATTATGTTCTTTCAAAATATTTCAGATGACATAAAACACAGACAAAACCAGAGTCAAGATGAAAATCACTTTTTCTTTATTTGTAAGTGTTTGGAAAGGGGAGATGTTTATCTCTTAGCTCTTTAGCTCCTCCAAGGGTTCCTCAAGAATTCAGCCATTACAACATTAGTTACAAATAAAGATTAGCTATTCTCTTACTGTCCATAACCTCTCAACCCATCTTGAAATTCTCCCACTACTCCTACTGCATGATGTACCAAAATTCCTTTTACAGTTTTTAGGCTCCATCATCTGTTTCCTTTTCTTTATCCATGTCAGGTCAATGTTCTTTAGATTGAATTTTCTTTAGATTGAATTTCCTAACCTCTGCAGTCATCTGTACTTTATTATCATCCCTTGCAGTACTATTGAACATAAACCTTGAATCCATGTCTTATTAGAAACTATAGAGATTAAAAAAATCACCTAACAGTGTAGCTCTACTGTTATGCCAGAGGGTGTATAGCTTGCAGAAAGCTTGTTGTAGATAACTGAACAATCATAAACCTTATTTATGTTGTCTTTCCCTCATGCTCGGTAAGGGCGGAGTTACATTCTAATGATGACTCAAACAACAGTTACCACAACCAGAGGCTGTTCTTATTGCAAAGGCAGAGGGATGAGAATTGATTCAGTTGTATCTATTTATCAGCATTTGAGCAAGGGGAAAAAAAAAGATTGAAATAGGAAACTATAAAAGCAACAGAAACTGAGAGACGTCGAACATTCACAATGGGTAAAGTCAAGAGAAATGAAACTTTCTGTGAAGGGTGCTGGCAGTCAGATTTCCAGAGCAGCTTTCATGGAATTTGGTGGTACTGCTCTGAGAAAGAGATACATAAGAAGTAGACTCGGTTTTATTAGAAAAGTATCCTTGCCTGTTCAATTTTTCCACTGCAGAAAAAATGCCAGCTTGCAAAGCTCTGAACATTACTTGCCTGCTTTGTCAAAAGAAGAGCAATGCTACATAAAAGAAACTCATTCAGCACATTTAAACAGTATCTTATTCAAGTAATGTAAGTGCCTACTCTACCTTAAAATATTATATCGTGTTTTAGTTGAGCCATTATCAATGATAAGCAGATTTTTAATCAAGGAAATAAGGCATAGTTAATTATGTGCATGGGTTGTGCTTTAATTTAGATTTTATTAGCAGTGCTCATCACCTTCCAGCCCACAAACCAGGTATGGCATCACAGTTCTTTCTTTAACTACTGCTTGCAGAGATTACAGCCAGAACCAGACTTAATCCAATTAGCAATCAGTGTCCTCATGTGAAAAGTGAGAAACTGCTGACAGTTGCAGTGACTGCCATTAGTGCTCTTCAGTTAAAAGATTCTCTAATTACAGAGCTTGACATCCTCCAAGGTACAATGATAGTCTGAAGATACACTGCAAAAAAGAGTACATTATAGGTGTAAACAAGGTCTACTAAAAAAATAAACCACCAGCCTCTATGACAGAAAAGAAAATGTTGCAAATTTTGAAACTGTAATTGCCAGTGTGGAATGATAAAATGTCTGATTTACAGGAGGAAAATTAATAGCATTATTTGATACTGATTAATTTCTGTGAAATATCTGAATTGTAACAAATCAATTTATTTTACTGAAAGTGTAATTTATTTTACTACAAGTACATTTCTTTGCTGGTCAGAAATATTTGTTCTCAGCATGGCACGTCTATGTTACAAAATTTACAAGGATTTTTTTGTTTGTTTTTTAGGCCTCACAGTTTTTTTAAGCTTATGAAATTCTGTGAAATATTATTGACTGCTTTGATCTATATGAGAAATCCTCAATGTTTAAGCATGTGGCCTTACAGATTTTCATCCATACTGGTTGTGTGGCCCAGCTTTCCATCTGTATTTCATGCTCAGTTAGCATTGTTCGTAACTTAAGGTTTGTCCAAGATATATAAATCCTTCCAGATTGATTATACCTTGCATTTTCATCTTTAGCTGTGGCATTTTCTATGATGAAGAAATCCAAATTTAAGAAGTATTTAATTGTTTTCATTTATTTTACTCTTGCTTCACTAAAAAAACTTTAGAAGAGTCCTTCTGTAAACTATTTGGGTAATACATAGGACAACCTGAAGAACAGGAGGAGTTCCAAGTACATATTTTTCAGGAAATATAATGGCCTGGTGCTAGGGAATAAAAGAACAGCCCCTCAGCTAATAGCAAGGTAACTTAAGCACTGCTGAAGTTTGTTAATATGAGTGTATTTTTTCCTAAATAAAATATAATAAAAAACCCCTTGAGACACATGAGCTCAATGGCTCCATATCCCCCTATGAAATTTTCTCTGATACAGCTGTACTATGATCACTATTGCAATGAGAAAGATGAAATAGCATTTGAGAAGTATAAAACATACTGCTGAGCATGAAGAGCAACAGCAGAAATGCTTATATTATCATAAAATGAAATACAAATACCTCCGGCTAGATAGGAAACAAATGTTAGGAAGTCTAAAGCATATATACATACGCCCTTCTTGGAACTCATTAGCATGGTTTAGATGTTTCATGGGCGTATTCTCAAGTGATCCAGAGAATCACATAGAATTATTACCTAATCAAAATGCAAGATTCATTGATGCGTGATGTAATTAAGGAATGATGTTTGAATCTGTTCATTACAATGCAATCGAAAACAGATAGACCTAGGGTCAAGGTCCTTCGACAGCTAACTTTATGCTAAAGTCCAATATGATACAGATGCAATTATTAGTTTAGCAATTTAATGAAAACTCATGAAGTTTGAAAAGGTTAATCAGTTCCTCTTATTGAACTAAATTCACATGAAAAGAATGTCAGGTTTGAGCAATGTTATGAGATACAAGCAGCACCCGGAACAGGATTTGTTCCAAAACCCCATGAAAATATTAACAAGGCACAGTTCAGTTAGGATATCAGTTTGAAAAAAATAGCAAAAATCATCACATGGAGATAATACAATTTTCTTCCTCAGAAGCATTGCAATCATCAGTAGAAAGATCTCATGTTTTCTGTCATAATTTACACAGGCCTGATGGAATCACAACCAGGGTTGCTTGAAGTTACCTAACAGTAGTGAAATTTTAGGCTTCACCATTCTGAGTAATTTTCGGACATGTTTATATTGTTGTGGATAATTGCTGGTAATTAGGTACTCTAATATAAATCCTCATTGGTTAGTAACCCTGTATCTTGGGAAAATCCTCATTTTTGTGGAGATATGGTGTAAGGATTTGTTCTGCTTAGCTACCTTCTGGTTTAAAAAAATCAGACTTTGTGTAATGAAATGTCCCCTATGCATCACGGCACGATCACTGTCATTGTCAATGTTAAGAGCAATTACCATTGGATTAATTATCATTGGAAGTATAAAATTGCAAGCTGATCTATTTGAATAGAATTATTTCTTATGTTGAAATAACTCTTTCCACAAAAATAACCTAGCATACTGCTGTATAGATGGATGAAGACAATTCTGCATTTCTCTGTCCAGTATGAATCAGAGGCTCTGAACATGCAAAGACTATGAAAATTGGAAGAATAGTTCACTCAGTTAATCAAACATGCTGATTGGTAAAGCAATAGTTACAAATTTATCAGAAAAATAGTAATATGAGATCTGATGGATCTTCAGCCTCCCTACAAAGACCTCCATTTGCACTTAGTTTGATCTCATATGGCCCTAAATGATATACACTGGAGTATATAAACTCAAAATCAAAATCATCTTATATGGCTTCCAGACTGAATATTAGACGCATTCAGCAGAAAAAAACAACCATACATAGTCTGCATCACAAAGACCTACCACAGACTCTTCAAAATATTAGAAAAAAATTGCTGATGACACTTTCACTTTATAAACTTAACACATTTTCATAAACATGCATTGGCAGTGTCTGTCTGTGGGCAGCTGAGGTTTATTTGTAAAAT
Organism: Hippolais icterina; assembly: GCA_013400075.1. Classification (NCBI taxonomy): domain Eukaryota; kingdom Metazoa; phylum Chordata; class Aves; order Passeriformes; family Sylviidae; genus Hippolais; species Hippolais icterina. The sequence continues at coordinate 56,705 of VWYN01025630.1, forward strand.
AGCATGGTCATTGAAGGCCATTTCTGAAGTGTTGAAGGAGGAGGCAAGTTGTAAGATTGCAACATGCATAAATATTGTATTGGGCTAAGCACAGCTGAGATGGCTGAGTCCAATCTGCGTAATCAATCTTTCAAGGCAAGCAAAGAACAGGGGAAGGAAGAGGAACTCCTTATAAGCAATGTTCTCTAGTTTCTTCATTCCTAGCCCGTGGGCACCCTAGGCCAAATTTGAGTACATTAGCATTTACATGGAAATGTCCTCTAGAAAAGCAATCCTTCAGAAGCCTACAACAGAGATTTAGAGATCCCCATTTCTTTTCTTAACTACCCCATGGCCTCTGCAAACAAGGTTTCAGGATTTTATGAATGTTATTTTCAATATTGTTTTAAGCAAACTGCATTGAAATTATTAAGAAAGAGCTGCACCTCAGGGCTAAGTACAGCTGGTGACATTCACAACAGCTTGCAAGGAGCCTAAGGTTGTAGGAAGAACAGGGTTAGTACATAATCTCAGGATATGAAGGCTGTGACACTATTTGTGCCATTTCAGCTCTCTGTTCAGTAAATGAGGACCAGTCTGCTGTCCATTCTGTCACCCTCCAAGACTCCTTGGCCCAGGGTGATGACTGAAAAGATAGTAAGTTGCATACACTACACACTTCCTCTTTCATATGCTTTCTCTTACATGTGCCTACTTCAAATCACTATCCATGAAAGTAATGGGAACTGAGGTTTATATTTTCTTTTATAGCCACAAAGACTCAGCATTTCTTGAGCATGTAGACATTTAAAACTTCAGAAGGGAAATTAATTAGAATTGATGTCTACAATAACTCTGCTAAGTATATTTAGAGCTCTTACGTAGAAGTCCCAAAGTCCAAATTATGAAGCAGCATTCCTTTTTGCAGATAGAGAATCACAGAATCATATAATAATTATATGTTACATGTTTTTGCTGTTGCTGTGTGTTTAAATTTAAATTTAATAAGATTATACCTTTTAAAAAAGGGGTGATATAAAGTTCTTAATTATTGACCGTCAGGGCCAGGAGTTGGACTTGATCATCCTTGTGGATCTCACCCATCTCAGGATATTCTACAATTATCAGTTCTGTTCCTCTCCTTTTCACTCTTAGTGCTGTTTCCCATCTTGCTCACCAACTAAATTATTTAGGATCTTTCTTATTTTCTAAAATATATATTTATTAGAATTATGTTTTCCAATTTCAGTTGAGACCAAAAGACTGCATTGCACCGCAGATATTTCACTGTAATCACAAATAACAGCAAATTAATATCATTCTACGTTTTAGGCACTTACTGAGAAAAAAAAAATTGTATCAAAATATGTGGAAAATTGAAACTCTGTGAATATAATTATTTATTTTAAAATTCCCTTTTTATTGGAATATAATTAGTAATGCAATTTGTTTTCAAATCTAATCTGTTAATTTATGATTATTTTATTGAGAAAAGCAATGGTTCTAGAGAGGCAAGGCTAGAACTTCTGGGAATTATTATTTCTTATTGTGACTCTTCAGTAATTTCTCTTAGAGCAACCATATCATTATTCACAAAATGCTTTAACCTTGTTCAGAGCTCAGTGCAAATATTATTTCTATTTTAAATGTAAGGATTAATGCTCAGAGTGAATGAACCCAGACTTTTCAGGAGGTTTATCTGATAAGTGAGGGTACTTGCACAGAGCAATTAGTCTTTGAGAAGCACTGTATGATCAGAAGAATACTCCCAACTCATTTCAATTTGAAATATGGGGGATTTTTAACCCTAGTATGAATCACACTTCTTTCTTGTATGAGCCAATAATGAGCATATAGTTATTGCCTGATGGGTTTTAAATCTTACAGAACACAGGTGCTGGGAAAGAAAGATCAATTCTATTACCTAAACCTTTGTAAATCCTATTTGATTGAAAACCTACAGCATCCAGTCACTGAGATAACAAAAGCCAGAAGTCATCAGCCATTAAACTCTGAGTGGACCAAAACCTCAGGTTTTTTGACCTTCTGCATCCTTTTGTGCATTTTTCAGGTGCAGTCTCTAAGAGAACAAGAGAAGCAGTTCTGATCTTTAAGAGATACTTTTTATATGAGGAATCTTAATCACTTTGACCTACTTGTTATATTAGTATGGAAAATAAACCACAAATAAATGTCACTTCTTCTCCTATCAGGGATTTTAGTGGCTGACTTTTATTAAAAAAAAAACCAAAAACACCACCAAAACCACCCAAACATAACCCCCTTCTGCCCAGCTCTGGGCTATTTACAGACAAGTCCTCAGCAAAACTGAAAGCTGGTGTGGGCTTAGATGTTACTTTTTTAGAAAAATGTTATACTGTCTATTCTAGCTGACTGCATCACATGGGAGCTAGGATTCTGTTCTACAAAATTTAAGAAGAGAAAAAAAAGGATCACTTAATACTTATGAGCATATTTGTGGAAATTTTTATGCATTCAACATCAGTAGTATTTAGTAGATATTTGAGATTCAGAGCCCTACTTAGAACCATTTTACAGAACTAAAGTACTAATAACTGTAAAGTTGCTTGTCAGATTAGGTTTCAGTTAGATGAGGTTTGATTTATATACATTAATTTTGCTGAAGTTGACTTTTGCCTGTCATACTAAGGCTCTTAAGGAAATTCTCAGGCATGGAGTTACCATTTTTTATATTTAAAGTCAAAGAGTTATGAAGCAAAATAAGTTTTTGTTTTTTTCACTACCCTCATCTGGCAAAATGATGTAATCAAAGCATGTAGAAAGTACATAGAATACTAGAATCACATATCTTTGTTATTGAAAGTCACATCTGACTTGTATGTTCATTTGGAAATACCTTGCAGTACAAATATGGCAGTTTATTCATGGATGTAAAATCAGTGCAATTTATTTTTATCCCTTACCCTTTTGCAAGTTCATTAGAAGTCACACAGGCCCTATACTTGCAAAGACCATGCTATCAGAACTGATAAACCCTTCAAATATTTTTATGCAGTTAACTGAAGAGAAATATTTTCTTCTATGTCAAAGGCAATCACTTGTTACTCTTTTACCCAACAAAATTTTCAGTGTGCCTAACTTCTCATATTTGTTGTTATTATCTCCCTCACATTTGGTGAAAACTTTCATACAGTGGTTATATTCACAACTAAAGATTAATAGATTAGGATGAGCTCTCTACAATGAAAAGCTGGGCTACATAGCTGAATTATAGAGGATGGTGACTGCCTCTCCTCTCACCATGTCTCCTTCATGCTTTTAGACAGGCGTTGTATGTTGAAATTTTTTGCCCCTCTTGTGACCTTTTTTTTTTGACAATATTACTTGAGTTTTATCTGCGTCATCTTTTAAATAAAGTATTTACATAGCTTTTATATATCAACATACGTCAGCCAGTAAAAAAGATGTACACTTTTTGCCAAAATTATTTTTAAAAACCTCATTCAACTGAGTAAAGAAGGATTTAATGATTATGATGGCAAAAGCACTTTGGTTGATTTCACTTATTATTTTAACAATAAAAATATTTGTGTGTATGTTCTTTCAACCTTTTAAAATACCTTTGAAAAAGACATTCAGTTACAAATAAACCATCAAGTCAAATTATATTCAGCAATAATAATTTTCCTACTAACAAGTTTCAAGTCAATAGTAAAGATTAGTCTACACTTTGATCTCATTGACATTTTTCAATATTACTTTAGAGATGGAAGTGGAGGTCATTCTTAAAGAAAGCTCAGTGCTGCTACAGAAACTAGCACAGAAAGAGAAACTTCTTGAAGAACTGCTAATGACAACTGAAATCAGTTCAGTTTCAGATGTTTAGTGTAAATGGAATCATCTCCAAAATTAATTTCCAGTTCCACACTGTCCTCCAATAATATAATAACAATTACCTAAGTGCTTCATCCACTGAAGTTTTTTCCCATCTTAACAAAAATTTGCAACTCTTTTTCAGCCAGAGATTCAGAACTGCTGTGAAACTGGTATAAAGCAGCTGAATCAAGAAAAAACCTGTTGCCACAATGCCTTTCTTTCTAAGTAATAATTAATATTCCTTATCACCTTTCCCCTCACCTTAATTCCATTAATTTCCCTTGTTATTTTTTTTTAAGATAGCTCTTCAACAAATCACATTTCCCAACATGAAACAAAAAGAATTTCAAAATCTATTGCAAGTTTTTGTGCTTTTTTATCCTAGTCTATTTTAAAAGTTTGCAATGTTTAACATATTTTTTATATTTTCCCAAGAACATACAATCTATCCCACAAAAACAGGATAATGGAGTAGTGAATCCCTGACACTTAATGACCGCCTAATTTTTAAGGAATGTGACCAACTTCCATTAAGTACATTCAGCTTTCAGTTTCAAGTCAAAAGCATCCAAATCAATATTGCAAAAAAACTTCCATTTAAGCCTATAATCAATGCTTGCCAATGCTGAATGAACATCAATTATTAATAATGATGTGGTTTAGGTTGCTGTACTTATGTCTGCTTTTAGAGTATTATAAAAGGTTGTTCCTGTCAAGTGCATCCATCAGACAGGCATCACAGCTCTGAACATAAGAAAGAGTAAAATTTACTGGCTAACCATACACATGTCAAATTCTACTTTCCAACACTGTTGCAATGTGCTTATCCTAAGGTCTTTCTCTTGACTCTATTCAAATTTATCATCCCTTTATCTTACATTGGTTGTGCACGGACAAATGAATCAATGCAGGGTAGAAAAATTACTTGCTTTCAGTTCAGTGACCTGGTTGTACATCCAAACCAAGCAAACTGTAGAAATGCAATTGCAGAAAAGTTACAGAAAGTTCAGAGAATAGCTGGGCTTGGGAATCCCCTTTAAACGTTCTGTCCAGTCTCTTTGTCCGTTGAAGCTGCGTGTTTTCAGAACTACAGAGTATGTCAGAAAGATAGAAGATATATTCCTGATAAAAATATCCTGTTGCAAACCTTTGAGAATTAATTTTAGAATTGCGTAAAAGTTTACCAAAAAAGTTAATTTAGGCAGAATAGTGTTTCAAAAACATTTTAAATTTTTTGAGTTGTAATACTGAAAGATCAGCCTAACCTAGACTTCCCCAAATGCAAATAACACCAAAGCTAATTGAATAACTTATTTTGGTGATCTCAAACCAGATCTCAAAGCTGGTTATTGAGAAGAGATGTTAAATATCTTTAATGAAACTTGACAAAATCTGTAATGAAAAAGGAGGATATTAAAGAATAAAATTCAACAAAAGTAATCTTGCTCCCTGTGCATAAAATAACTTTGGATATAATGCAAGATATCAGTCAGAGACCATAGAATCTGAATAAATGTCCTGGAATATCTCAGCCTCCCAAGATAAATAAAGCTATTGCTACATGACATCATCAGTAGTGATGAGGTAAATTCTTCCTTTAGTGGTTTTAGACAGATATGACTTATTTCCACAGAGTATGGATGTCTTCTAAGGAGAGCATTGGGGTTTTATTCAGCTGTACACTGCCCACAGGTGTCACAAAAGAGGGAAGTTTTTTAAAGATTTTTACTTATTTCTGTTTGAGAAGCCGTGCTTTATAAAAATGGTTATCATTAAGGCGGGAAAGAGCTGGCACAAATACTGACATAACAGTTTATAAATGCATCAGATACAGCTTCCATGGCAAAGGAGAAGACCCTCACCCAAACAACCTGGCGCCTTAGTGTCCCCTCCTCTTTCAAGCCTCCACTCTGCAAGCCCAGCAGCTATGCAGAGCCCTGGCTGTTTCCCAGGGTCACCAAAGCCCAAACTCAGCTGTAGCCTTGCACAGTGGAAGCAAGTGTACTCTCTGCTTAAAGTGGTAATGCCAGAAAATTTTCCGGGATCACATTATTCAAAGTAACAGCTTAATTACATGGCATGAGCTTTTATACAGGCACTTTGATTATTTAATTATTGAAATAACAGCTGGAGAACAGACTATTGCTTTCTGAATTAGCTCCTTCTGCTTGATTCAATATATTAGTTTTTATTCTTGATGGGCTTCTATAAACTGTGTTTCAATATGTTCTTCTCAACAAGGATGCTGGTGCTATTCTAACTTCAAATGTGATCTGGATGCTATGTTGCTTTTTGTATATGAAAAGTGTATGTGGTTTTTTCCCAGTAAACTTTTGACATACAGTATTTCACTTCATTCTTTTAATATCATTTTGTCTGGAGTGGCTTCTCATTTTTTCCATTTAAGAATACCTGCAAGACATCTATGCTCAGATTGCCCCCTGATCATAAACCAAAGAATTATTTATTTTCATCTTAAGATTTTAAGTACAAATATCAGATTTTATTTCAGTCTTTCAGATATTAGTAGATCAATGCAAAAGAATGATAACAAGTAGGCAGTAAAAAATTCTATGTTCAGATTAATATGAAGAAGTTTTAATTAGCATAATGCCTTCAAAATTTGCTAGAAAACATCAACACAAAAAATGCAAACTTCAGATTAAATTAGGTCACATTGGAATAGCAACTCCTCTTTTAGAAGGTGTTCTGTTCATTCATGTCTAAATTACTTCTTAACAGAAACAGCTTTAGTGATTATGGAAAATAATAGCTTTTTATCTCTAGCTTCTGTGGTTATGAAAAGATTTTGAAAATATGAAATAATCACAAAGCTCTGCTGAGGACAAGAATAAGAATACCAGCAACAAAACCAAGAGGAGAAAAGAGAATTCAAATAATTTCTTACTCTCTGAGCAAAAGCTCAAGTGTCTATTCCTCTTCTCCTGCCTGGGTGACAATAGCATGGTTGCACAGAGCAGTGAGTAGTCCCATGGCGATGTGCAGCCTGGTCGAGCCATGCTGGGAAGCCAGCGTTGCACTCCTGAAGCACAACAGGCACAGGAGCTTTGGCTGTGAAGTTTGTGCCTTTCCAGCACAGCTCCAACGGGCCTGCAGCTCAATGAGGCTGTGTCCCTCTTGCTGTCTGCTGCACTCTGGCTCCTGTGGAAGGGTTTATACTATTTGTCTGGCCTCGTAGATGTAAGGAGGCTCTACCTCTCTCCCAAGACACGCATACATTTTGGCTCGTGGGGGCTTTTTCCCACATTTTAATTGAAGACGGTAAGTGCAAACTATCGTACAAGATTCACCATTAGATATTTCTTAAAGAGGTAGAAAACCTAAGTGCAGGTATTATATACACAAGAAAAACACAGAAGGAATAAAAAATTAATAGTAATATTACCATACTAGTCTTTTTGAGAAAATCCCAACTATTTAAAGGGAGGATTTTAAAGAAACAAAAACTGAAAAAAAAAAAAAAAAAGAAGGAATGATGAAGTAGCAATAACCACAAGAAATAAAGGACAAGAAAATGAAGCTAGTGATCATGATGGTGTTGTAATTAAATTGCCTGTCATGCTTAAACAAGACATAATTACCTACCAATAAGAAATCTGTTAGAGACAAACCTGTATACATTGGAGCAGAATAAGAAAAAAAAGATATCTATTTTTCTGGAAAAGTTTCATTTTTCATATTTAATCACATATAACTTTAAGAGTAAAAATGTGTCTGGAAGTGTCAAGTATTTCATAATTTAACCCTGAATGTTGTTTGATAGGAGTTGAGCATCATTTTTATCATATAAAAGCATAATTTTAATTCCCAGCTCAGCTCAAGAAACAGCTCAAGAAAGCTGTTCAGCTCAAGATACAGCTTTCCTCTCCTGGAAAGACTGTACATTTTGAGACATAAATCATATATTTTATGTACATTAGGTTTCTGATCAGAAATCTATGAAAGACGTTCTATTAGATCACTTGACTTGAGATATTATAACTGATGGTTTATTCCTTCTTTACCTGATATTGAGATGAAAATGCCAGAGTTAAGGTGGAAACTTATTCAGTCACTACAATGTAGATTGATCAAAAGAATTCATATATTTTATTTCTGAATTAGAACAATCTCTGTCACACTTCAGATCAATGGAACAAAGCAAAAGCAGAAGAGGAAAGAGAGGTCTTTTGTAGGAGAATGGATTATGAGACATTGAGAATGGAGCTGTGGCCGAGCCTCATCCCTAATGGGGTGCAACTGTGGACAGGTGACCAGCACTGAAGGAAAAGAAGCAAAAAATTCTGAGGTGCATTGATCAATCACAAAAGAGTAACAAGGTACATAGGTGTTATGCATGTGAGAAGCAGGGTATAAAGGGTTGTACTGGGGAATAATAAAGTACTGATGCTTGAAACCATTCATGGTGTCAATCATGAGTCCCCCATCAGTCCTACAGAGCTTACATAATGTAAAATTATATTTTTTACTCATTGTAATTATCCTGAAAATATAGTTCTCTGCTTGTGGCTGAACTATCAGGGCTCCCTAGCCTGTCAAGCATCACAAGTTTCATCAAGTGACTCTGAGGTGAGCTCAGTTGGTTAGAGCATGTTCTAATAACACCAAGGTCATGGGTCTGATCCCTATATGGGCCATTCATTTAAGAGCCAGACTTGAAGATCCTTCTGGGTCCCTTCCAACTCACATTATTGTATGAAGTATCAGACTAATCTAAAGGCAAATTTATTGAAACAGAAGGTTTGATTCTTAGATAGTGCAGTCCTTTCCAAGTGTCAGGTTTGTATCCATGCAAACAAATATAGTCAGATCTTGTCACAATAACCTGTTGGAAATTCAGAAAAAAAGCCAAAGAAATTCATAGTGCTTTGATAAATATATTATTCTGAGACTGTAGATCAATTTTAACTACTTTTGGCCAGATTTTTGCCAAATTTCTCCATAATCTTGAACACCCCCATGACTGCTCATGCAAAACATTGTATAGAGTCTCTTCCTGATTCATTCTGAACTTGAGTCAGTGAAAGACCAAGGGTAAGCTCCACACAAACAGCATGGGACTTTGGTTGAATTTAGGTGTCTTCTTCCAAAACACTGCTGGGCTATCTATCATATTGAGTATCTTCCTTGCTGATTTTTTTTTTTTTTAATTTTTTAACATTAGGGAAATGCATTTTTAGACAGTTTTCATATGGAAACATATGCACAGCTATATGTACCTGTTCGGGCCTACTGCAATGTTTAAGTATGTATATGCCTGTTTCATAGACATACAACCGCAGAGTAACACAGTCTGATTGACACACTTTAAAAACATTTCTGGCATACATTACTTTCAAAATGATCAATAGAAAAGAAGTTGGAGCTCACTTGCTATTATGGCTCTACAGGAAGGCACTTAATAACATTTTCACCCTGCTAGAAACTAAGTTTTATTTCTTTTGTTAATGTACAGCTCTAACGGACCCATGGTTCTGAGGTCAAAAGAACAACAAACGATAGTAAGACTCAGTTAATCAATTCAGATAGTACTGGTCTGTTATGTACAGTATTTAAAGATGTTAAATTAGAATTTCAAAGACACACAAACAAAACTGAATAAATCCAATCAGAACTGACATCTAGATGAATACCAATTGATATGAGTATCTTACCCGTTTGAGCTCTCTCAAGCTGGGAAACACTGGGAAATATGATCAGCCTTTTTTTCTTAATTAACATTACTTTTTGATGAGGTTTCTCTTCATAAGATCACATGAAGATGTTATACCTATCTTTAATTCAAGACATATCCAGTCATCAAGTTTTTTCAGAGTCTTCTTTCCCGATTTTTTTCATGGGATATTTAAAAAAAATTTTCATTAATTCATGCAATATAATTAATATTTTATCATACTGTAATTAAATTTTCTCTAGAAAATCAAGTCTTCTGTAGCCTAAGGCAATAATCAAGTTTTTACTGATCTTTCATCATTCTGGGTTTTGTTTCTTTTAATGTTTTTATTAGTCTTAAAGAGTTTTTTCTGTCTGTAAATCTTTTTTTTTTTTACTTAGTTTTTTGCTACACTGTGGGAATGCGTTATTCTTACATGGGTGTTTAGGTTCCTCAGCTTTCATTTATTTCTTGCATATTTTTGTCTTGCTTTTGATATCATTCCCTTAACCTCTCTGTTTTCTAAGATGTAACCTCCATGTTTTTGAAGAATTTTGACTCAGGCTTCCTGATTCAGAGGCATAAATAATTTTTTTCTGAGGACATACTGAGGCATCAATCTGTACTCATTACAGATGTGTGTGCCTCACTGATGTCACAGATTTGGAGTAGAACTGACTGATTTTTGCTGTTTGATTTCTTAACATAGTTTTAAGTTTTAAATCCTACACTCTCAAATAAATCCTTTCTGATATATCCAGTTTTCTTTGATCTTTTGAAATGCCCCTTGAAGTAATAATAAACTTTTTTTTCGAGGTTGTCAATGAAAAAAGTTGGTTTAGGGAGCTGGTTCACTGAGCTCTGCTTTTTGCTTTGTAAGCATTTGAAAATAGATTATTTATTAATGCAGCCATAAACCAAGATGGACTTTTTTTTCCCTCAAGTGCTTTGATATTAATGATCTCAATTACTTAATGAGTAAAAGCTAATAGACCTTCAATGGGAAGTGTATGGCTTGCTAACCCGCTTGCACCTATGCTTTATGAAGTCATAAATTGAGCAAAAAAGGATTAGTATTGCTGTTATACTCTTCAACATCGTTCAGAGACAGTAGCAGAGAAGAGTTTGTTTTCCTATATCTGTCAGAATTGGTTTTTGTGGTGGTTTCTGTCCTACAGCCTAGGAAGACATCCTATCTTCCTGTTTCCCAGTGACATATATAGGACATTTCTAATAGTCACAATGACATGCTTAGAATTCGATTTTACAGTCACCCTGTATTCAGGAGTGATTGCTGTTTTTTCCTTATAGCAGTATTCTGGAGAGGGCTACAGCTCTTTCTTTCTTCACCTTTCATCCTCAACAATGATAGCAACAGTAACTGCTAATAGTACACTGTGGCTAGACTTGGTGGTTAAAGATATCTTATTCAAATTTGAATCTGACAAGTAAAATTCTACAGAATATAAATAAAAAACCTAAACAAAGAAACAAACTCACCATATCTGAACAACAACAATAAAAAGCCCCACCAGACCCCCACATGTTATTCTTCACAATATGAGTTCTACTCCATGCAAGAATTCATGTCCTGGCATGATTCTGCCAAAGGATTTGAACAAGAAAACGTAGTTTAATTCATTTTAGACCTGAGTTTCCTCCTCTTTCTGACTTTAGTTATATAGTATTTAGAGAGCATAATTTTACGCATGGTGTTTTTAAAGCAAAGAAAACAGACCCAACAAAATAAGAATGACTTGATAATTCGTTTAAACTAAAAAGAGGAAAGCATAATCAGTGCTTTAGGAGTATGGGTTGTTTCACTGCATAAGTTGTCGAGTTTGATGAAGTACCAGACCTAGGCCCCATTTGTCTGCACTGTGAAGTGAAACATTTTTGTTGTGTTTAAGGAACAAGTCTACCATAGATTTCCCTTGTGGAGAAGATCAGTTTTCAATGGAAGCTGAGTAATCTGTATTTATTATTGGATGTGGTATTCACCTACTTAAACTTCTTTGAAGTATAGAATAAACCACAATCAAGATAAAGCATCAGTTAATTTATCCAGGAGATAGCCATCTCTAAAGCAGTTTCTTCACAATCTTTGCCTGCTACACTGACCTTTGTAGAGGATACAATTAATCCTGTAACATAACCGAGAGTAACAGCTAATATCCTGACAAAACAGTCTTGTGTTTAAAACTCTCTGCTTTCCCTGACATATATAAACATGCGTCTAAACTAACAACGGCTTCATAAGATTTTAGTCACTTTGGGGAGAGGGAAGTCTTTCTGTTTGCAAAATAAATTGCATAACACATCAGCTTACAACAGGCGTGTTGAAATTTTCTCTCAGTTTTAAAGATAACATCAGCTAAAAAAAGTACTCTCTTTTATGTACAAAGAATCTCTTTGAATCTGTATTTCATTAATCAATGCAGTTAAAAATAATTTGGTGACTGAATACTTCAGCTTCTGAGAGTTTAATTTAACTTGGCCTCATATTCAGAAGATGGAGGCTTCCTCTTTTCCAAAACTCAACCCTTCCCTAGAGTCTCTGGGAATTGAAAGTATTAGGAGTGTGAAGTATCTTCTAAGTTTAGCTGCTTAGAAGCTAAGTATCTAGTTCGAAGCAGTCATCCAGCTCCCTCTGTAGCTGGCAGGAAGAGATAAGTGTAAGCTAAAGCAGTGATATGAAAGCTGGAAAAATGCAAAATCTAATTAATGGAGCTGTGCAAGGGACATAACGAAGAAGCTGGAAGTGTGATTGACAATCTGACAGAAAATAGACTAAAAAGCAGGATGTCTTTAGCCCATCAAAAATCTGTGAAAGTGTTCTCAAACACTTCTATTTAAACACCACCTACTATTGCAAGTAGGAAGGTGCACAGAACTAGTAATGCGTGCATATGATCTTTAAAGATATAGAGCATGACATAAATATTTTTTTGCTACTCATTGCTACTCTTGCTAGTATTTGCATGGGTATGGATAAAGCAATATTAAAAAACTAAAAATATGTCCAGATTGATAATCAGTTGTACAACATATGCTACAATAGAGGTGGATCATTACAGAAAAATTCTGGGAGATGGAGGACCTGGAGTGTCCAGAGAGACCATTTGCCCCAGGGACCTGAGACTGATCCATGTGAGAAAATTGCTGGGGGTCAGCAGAATAAAGGAGAAAATGGCAAATAATAATAAAAAAGCCCCAACCAAACCCCAACACTTTAGAAAGCTGGCTCATCCGAAATATCTGGGAAAATTACTCTTTGCAAGTGGTGATCTTCCGCTGAGTACAGACTGAGACTAATTAACCAGTTTCAATTAGAATATTCACTTTTGGTAAGTCTGAGTGCAACCCATTCCAGGTTTGCTGCAGTGAACCTTGGATGTCAGTAGAATTTGCATTAATGTCTGCAAAGCTGTGACATTAACCATGCAGATGAAGAAACAGCTTTAAAACGGAAATCAACATTTAAGTCTGGCACACACACCTTTAATGATCATAATTAATGCTGCAGGACAGATAGCTTGACCTTCAGTCACTAGCTATCTACGGATGGTGGTAGATAGGCAGGCACAAACTGTGTAAAGTAGGCAGGCACAAACTGTACTTTGAAGAAAACTAGAAACTTCTTTTGATATTTTGGTCTTTTACACTGTACTACATGGAACTTACACTGAAGGCAAATTCATTATTCACATTATTTCAATGATTACTGCATAAAATCAAAAGAGAAGGAAAGAAAAAGACTATTACAACTTACCCTCTCTGAATATTAGGTATTTATTACATATATTTTTATCAGATAGACAAAAAATTGACCTTCACTTTATGATAGAATGTCTCCTGACTTGCATAGACTTCTTTAACCAGTGTATTTCCTTAATTACCTTTCAGTTCACTAACACCTCCATCATCCCAAAGCTGGTCCATCTGCTCTTCCTGATGTTACTTGTGAGATGAAGTGGAATAATTTGTTTCTAATAGGACTGCAGGGTAAATCATTTGTTGTTGGGCTTCTATTGAACGTGAAGGCCAAATCTTAAAATCTCTGAATAAATTTAAATAAAAGCAAGTTCTTATCATTATTTGGATAGTCAGAGCAATTTCAAGACTTGATTAAAAAAAAATCTCCCATCACTATCAGTATGTTTTATGCAATGTTTGCCTTTCATTTTTTTTATTGAACAAATACAGACTATACAGACTCTCAGATGTCAATGAAGAAAGAGCAATATTTTTCAGTAACACAGCAAAACTGAATATAGTTTTGTATATAAAATAACTGGAAAATCAATGGTTATGTTTACAGGATAATATATTTTAAAAGGCATCATATAAGCCATAAAAAATTGGTTTGTGTCTCATCTTTTGATATATCCTTTAATTTTAAACAAAAGGCAAGGAAAAAAGTTAACAGACTTTATTACTATCATATTTTCATAAGTTTACTTAAAACCCATCCATCCTTGAATAAATTCCCTGCTGTGTTAGTCCTATTGTAGAATGGTGTGTTCTTGTACAATAAGCAGTTATTCAGTAGTGAAATACTGGTGAAAGAAACACTTTCAATGGCAACTAATTTATATACCTGTGGACAGTTCTCAAGTATATGACAAGAGAAGTTCCAGTAAATGCCAACAGTTTCATTCTTGTCAGCTTTTTTTGTTGTGTGAATTTGAATTCTCCTTTGAAGCCTCCTAGCAGGGGACAGGGAAATTGAGAAAAATAAACTGAAAAATATTCCCTTAAATAATAACTTGAAAAATATTTTGTTTGAAAACGAACAAAATTGTACTAATGTGGAGTAGTGATTGATTCACAAGCTTGTCTTTACAACAGAACCCTATTAAGTGACATAGAGATGGCGTCTTGGCTGTCTTGGCTGTGCAGGTGAGTTTGGTTCAGACAGAGTTCCTATTCTTCCATAGTCTTCAAGCAGGAAATGACTAATCTGAGTGACTAGATCAGATTTAGATGCATACTTTATGTAAATAGCTAGATGATATGCAGGCTGCTCCAAAACACTTATATAGCACTCATGCTACTAGTATCCATTTATTCCATCTATAAAGAGGAAATAATGTGAAATTAATCCTGTTATGTTAGATGGTTAAAGACTCTTCTTCATAAAAATGAAAGAGCCTGATGGTGGGCAGAAAATCCTCAATACCTCAGTCAGGAAAAGGAGCCACTGCCCAAGCCCCAGGGCTGTGGTAGGGGTGTCAGATCCCATGCAACAGGGGTCATCCAGCAGCAGGAATCAGTGGGGACACTCTCTGTGTCACTCTGCAGAAAAGGAGCATTGCCAAGGGCTGCAGAGCTTGCTGAGAGCAGCAGAGTGGAATATTTGAGGACCAAAGAGTACATGTTATGGGATATTTACGTATGGAAAGGGAAAGGTAAGGATGTTTGGGTGAGGAGAAAATGTGTTTCTTGTGTTCACACCTGCCTCCCAAGCTAATTGTCAAAACTACTCTACCAATGCGCGCATTTCCCAGGAGGATATGTCCCAATCTCCTTGACTGTTTCATTCTTTAATGGGGACAATTCCTCAGCTCTGCAAAAAAAAAAATAGGGTTGACCTAAGCTGTCTTCCACCTTTCCAGATGGGGAACAATGTCTATCCTGTCATCTTTCTGCCCTCTATTTCATAGAACTGTTAAAGTTGGAAAAGACCTCAAAGACCATAAAATCCAACCTAGTCCCACTGTGTTCACCACTAAACCATGTCTATAAAAGTCACGTCTACATGTTTTATGAACACTTCCAGGTGGTGAATCCATTGCTTTCAGGGGCAGATTGTTCCAATGCTTGATAAACTTTTTCATAGAGAAATTTTACATAATCTCCTATTTAAACCTCTCCTGATCCAAACTGATGTAACTTCCTCATTCTGTCAGTGCTTTCCTGGAAGAAGAAGCCAACACTCACCTCAGCCCAACCATCTTTTGGGTAGTTGCAGAGAGCAATAAGGTCTCCCCTGAGCCTCCTTTTCCAAGCCATACAACCCCAGCTCTCTCAGCTGCTCCTCATAGGACTCATGGTCCAGAACCTTCACCAGCTTTGTTGCTCTTCTCTGGACTTGCTTCAGTACCAAAATGCCCTTGTGGTGAGAGACCCTAAATTGAACCCGGGATTCAAAGTATGGCCCCAATGCACAGTAGATGGGGACCATCACTACCCTGGTCCTGCTGGCCTCAATGTTTCCGATTAAAGCCTAGACGCCATTGGCCTTTTTGACCACCTGGGCACATGCTGGCACATATTGGCTGCTTGTTGACCAGCACCCCCAGGTACTTTTCTTCTGAGCTGCTTTCCATCCACTCTGTCCCAGCCTGTAGCGCTGCTTGGGGTTATTTGGGGTGACCCAAGAGCAGGACCTGACACTTCGCCTTGGTGAACCTCACACAATTGGCTTCAGCCCAACTATTCAGGGGCTTCCTGCCTTCCAGCAAACCAACACTCCCACTGAACTTGATGTTGACTGTGAAGTTACTGGGGGTGCACTCTGTCCTCTCATCCAGCTCATTAATAAAGATATTAAAGAGAGCTGACCCTGACACTGGACTTTGGGGAATCCCATGAGGGAACAGCCCCCCGCTGAATTTAACTCCATTCACCAGCAGTCTCTGAGCCAGGCCATCCAACCAGTTTTTAACCCAGTAAATGGTGCACCTGTCCAGGCCATGAGCAGCCAGTTTCTCCATGAGAATGGCTGTGGGAAACAGTGCCAAAGGCTTAGCTAAATCTAGGTGGAAAACATCCACAGGCTTTCCTTCCTCTACTAAGCGTCACCACTCACCCTTTCTGTTTATTATGCAGGACTCCATAGACAGGAATGCTATAGAGACAGGACACATTTTTGCATTAATCAGATCTTTATATTCTCCTGGAGTTTAATGGTCTCAGTCAGAGTCTATAAGGTTACATTCAGCTCAAGTGAAGCAAAGGAGAAAATACGTTCAGTATTAATCTGTGTCACCTAGACCTTGAAGAAGTTCACACAGTCTTGGAAAAAACACACTAACAGCATCTATTTCTTTACAGAATTCCTTTTGTGTTAAGCTGCTGGACTTTTTTTTCAGTCATTTAATATACTGTGAATATCTGACCATAAGCTGCAAGATTGCAACAGTTTTGAACATGCATTAAATTTTAAGCTCTGAACTACTATGAAGTATCCTTTTAAATGCTAACAGCATGAAACGCTGCAAAGGAAAGCAAAAGAGCTCAAGGTAAGGGTAGCTACCTTTCTAAAACTGGAAAATACAGGAATTCACAGAGCTGGATCTTGGCTTTAATTTCACCAGGGAGTAAGTTCACAGCTTTCCAACCTGACACTTCACACTGCCAAAACTACCACATGGGCTTTCTGAGAAGTATCAAAAAGAGAGAGAGGAAGAGAAAAAAAAAATTAGTTAGGAGGTAGATGTGCCCTTTGACCTGAGTGGTTAGGAAAGGAAACTTGAGGTTGCTGTGGTTAAAAAAAAAACTGATAATGGAGTTTTTCCTCCCTTACAAAGAATTCCTAAAGAGGTATTCTCTGAGCACAGTAGGAAACACAAGGTGTAGCATAGATTAAGAGTTATAAGCAAAGAGATGTTCAGAAAATATTTCCTTCATATACCAGCTGTTATGAAGACTGACTGTTTCCCATCTGAGAAAGAAAAGTTCAAATATGCTTCTAGTATGCATAAAAATTTGAAAAATGTTTAATTATCCTAAATCTCACCATAAAATTTGTGTCAGTCAAAAGGAAAAACAAAACAGACCAAATTGACAGAACCATATTTTTTAAAATGAAATTTTACATAGAAAAAGAAACAGTGACTCAGTTCTTACAGTTTATCTTTATATGCATAACTGCAGCACTTGATTCTTTATTTCTGTCTTTAGTCTCTGCAGTCCTCATGTGCTTCAGCAAACCTGTGTTGCATTCTCTCGCCATGACATTTCCTTGCCACATCCCATTAGACAGATTGTGATGCTTAGAGCTTGTGCAGAATGCAGAGTGGCTTCATGTGATCCTTCTGCCATGCTAGAGATTTGGAGAGCTGGAGCAGGTGACAGATTTGTATTGCTGGGTGAGATGAGCACCAGACTGCTCAAAGGTTTTCATCTTAGTGAGACTTTTAGGTATTCCAAAGACATCCCAGGAACAATCTTGGGTGCACACAATGTGGACAGTGACAAGAAGAGACAACAAAATAAAATGTGACACAGCAATATACCCCTAAATTCTTGCGACTTGCAAGTCAGATTTTGCACTGAACACACTAAGTCTTGACTGTGAAGCCATCTATCTGTTGATAAGTGTGAAGGAAATTCTTATATAACACTTTTTGAGGTTAATACTTTAGCACTTCTGAGGAAACAGTACCTTGTCTCCAGAACAAGGAGTCATCCACAAACAATTAACATGACTGGTATGGTGGTATTTGGTTGAAAGTTGGACTCATGATCTCAGAGATATTTTCATCTTTTGCAGTCATAATGATTTTGTGATTCTAAGACTGTACATTGATTATTAGTGCACTAGACTTCATTGTATCTTTCTGTATCCTGATTCACACATAATTTCTGTGTGTTTCAATTTAAATAAAAATATTTAACAATGTAACACTGTATATTTTCCATGTATATACATGTGCACTTTCAAATATGCACACCAATGGCATAAGATTCGACAATACGAAGTGCCAGGTCCTATACTTTGGCCACAATAATCTCATGCAGTGCTACAGGCTGAGGGCTTGGAAAGCTGCACAACAGAGAAGAATCTGGGGTGCTGGTTGACCGTAGCTGAACAGGGGCTGAACGTGCCCAGGTGGCCAACAAAGCCAGTGGCATCCTAGCTTGTATCAAAAACAGTGTGGCCAGCAGGACCAAGGAAGAGATTGCCCCCTGTACTTGGCACTGGTGAGGCCACATCTCAAGTGCTGTGTCCAGTTCTGGGTCTCCCAGTTCAGGAAGGACATTGAGGGGCTGGAGGGAATCCAGAGTAGGGCAGTGGAGCTGGTGAAGGGTCTGGAGCACAAGTACTGCGAGGGGTGGCTGAGGGAGCAGGGGTTGTTTAGCCTGGAGGAAAGGAGGCTTATTACTTTCTACAATTACCTGAAAGGAAGTTGTAGCCAGGTGGGGGTCAGCCTCTTGTCCCAGGAAACCAGCTACAGGATGGTAAGACATAGATGCAACTGGGGAGAGTTAGATTGGACATTAGGAGGGATTTCTTCAGGGGGAGTGTGAGTAGGCATTGGACTGCACAGGGCAGGGAGGTGGTGAAGCCACCATCTCGGGAGGTGTTTAAGGAAAGACTGGACATGATACTTAGTGTCATGGTCTAGTTGACATGGGGATGTTCTGTCATAGATTGGACTGGAACTTAGAGGTTTTTTCCAACCTAATTGAATCTGGGATTCTGTGATTCCTTGGAGGGCATTTAGATCCATGCCATATAGAAGGAAACTGACATTCAAATACAAAGTCTTTATGATCCAAATGAAATTTTGTATTGATCCTTCAACAGGATGAAACATGTAAATGTTATCTTTTACACGTGTTGTATAACACTTCTGACTGTGGTATGATCTTCTGTGCAATTGCAGATGACACTTTTGATTTTATTTTTTAGTCAGTTATCTTGGTTTCCATACCAAAACCCACAATCTGGTAAATTTACTGCTGCATATTATAAATTATAATGGAACAGAATTTCTCATTTAATTTTCTACAGGATGAACCATTTTACCTAAAAAAATAATAAAATTTGTCATCATTCTCTCTGAGTCAAAAACTCAGTATAATACAACTGAATTTAAACATTTTCTAATATTTTCAAAATGGCAACATGGTCTTGATTTGATTTTTTCTTCCTTTCTTTCTTTTTTTTTTTCTTCTGCAAAAAGCAGCATGGATGCACAGTATCTTAAAAGGTTGCTAAAATCATAAACTGATTTAGACAATCCAACCAGAAATTTTGCGACTGCTTTTTCTTGATTTAGATCAAAAGCAACTTTGGAAAGACAAATAAATGGTTTATAGATGGCTTTTTATTTTTCCCTAGAAAATCAGAAAACCTTGCATTTACTTTTAAATGGGACAAATTTGTTCACAAGTAATTTCTACCGCCAAAATAGATCAGCATTTTAAAACAGAAAATTTAAGATTTTTATTTATAAATATGAAGAAATCTGGAAATGATAGGTACCAGACACATAAATTAACCTTGTCAGAAGAATTCCAGAGGCTTATCTTTTGAAACAGAGAAGAGAAAGAAATAAATACCACATCATACACAAAGACCTTGTGCTTCTAGATGTCCTCACTAGTGTATTACATTTTAGTTACATTAAACCTAAGTCTGATGAGGCAAAACCAGTTGCTTTCTACAGGCCTCTAAATACAAATTGGAAAAGGCCAGAGAATTACACTGTCTTTTATCAATCTAGTTCACATGGCTTTTGCTCTCGATATTTGACTGCCATCTAATCCATTCCTAAACACTATATCTACTTGCTAAATCTAAAGTTCTAGGGGAAGCACGTTCAATGCTGGCCCTACTTGTTCTTGCTTAATCTTGTATGCTGCACAGCAATACAACAGTACAGGTAGGTGGGTAGGTGGGACATCTGCTCTGAGGAATACATAAATAGTAGAAACCACCTCAGCATATCTTTCAATTCATGTTCTTTTCAACTTCTTTTATTTTTCATTCATATAATGTTGCAGATGCCAAACAAGCTTATTCTTATGAGACAGAATATGCAAAATATAACATTAATTCACTGCCAAACTGAAACATTTATAAAACATTTGATGGAGAGATGGTGGAACAAATGTATTTACATTGAGGCCACATGTAAATACATTTATCCCAAACCACAGGACTGTTGGTATGGAACCTAAAGGTGCTAAGAAGGTCATGTTATCAGTGGCCTCATGAACATTTACAAGGATATGCCTGGGTAAGGTATCTGTCTCAGTCAGACAGTGGAATTACTTTACACCCACTGTTGTCATCAAACTTAACGTTAATCAAGTATGTTTTGGCAGATGGGGGCCAGCAACACGATCTGCTATGTGGAGATGAAATTGAATATTCTTATACTGAAGAAACCTCTCATGTAACTTTTACTCACAGCTATTTTTCTGAAACAAACTTATAACTGCCTATGAAGAATTCAGATAGTACAGTGTTGAAAACCCTGTGGCTTCAAGAAAATTGATATTTTTTTCTTAAGGAAAGTATCTGTATGGCATGCAATAAATATGACACAGAACCATGCACTGAACAAGAGAAAAAGAACATATTCAATAGCCGTTCATTATTTCAAGTGTTGTTGTTAGCTCATTGAATCAGCTATAAGACCTCCAGGAGAAAAGCAACATTTTGTTTTTCAAGAAGGAATATGAGAATTAAAAATAATCTTAAATCTATCAGCCCTAATCCTGCATTTTCCAAGCTTCTTGAGTTAGATTTGGGAGCCTAAAAATGTTCTCAAACTTAAGTTATATATAAAATGTAGGATGGGATTTGAGGGTGTAATTTCCTAACAATCACTTTGCAGATTGCACACAATAAAGGATTTCTAAATATTTTATTATTCCTTAATAAGCACAGTATAAACTTGATCCTCATATTGATTCTTGGTAATTTAATATTTCAGTTAATAATGAATGTGATGGGCTTAAAATGTTCATGCATTAATACAACAGGAAATATTAATGCATTGAAACATTAAAGATGAAGTTGAAATTTAGTAATGGATACTTGCATACTTTATATATTGTATGAAGCATGTAAGAAACAACAGAAAATTCAGTTCTTGCATGTTAGAATTAAACAAAACTTGGGCTTTATAATTTAAATGATCAGTTGAATTATTTTTGATTTTTTCTATGTTAGTGATATAAAAATTGATTATGAATATCTGTTCTGATGTCCTCTTTTCAGTTTAAAATTTGATCATTTAACTTCTAGTAAGTTCCATCCACACATATATGTAAAATGGAATTCCATTTCTGCATAACAAATATATGATGAAATTTCAAAACAATCTGAGCAAATCAAAACACGTAGCTAGATTATTATGAAGTGCTATATTTAAAGATTAGTTTCCAAAATAAACAAATACATAAACAAACAAATAAACAAATATAATCATTTACAGTATTCAATTTTGTCCTGAGTGTTGCTTTTTTTGAGTATCTCTGCTGAGTTACAATTTTTTATTTTTTTTGGAAAGACTTGTCATATTAGTTACTGGTAGCAATATTAAGCATGTCTCAAAATGCCTGCTGATTAGAAATGGTCTTCTGAATTGCACTTGGTTTTCATCAGGGACTGATCAAATACAGAAACTTTTCAGGGTTGGCAATTTCTTCTTGAGGCCTGAACTACTTATTGAACTTTTTTCCCTATGGAATAAAATCCTTCACGTTATTATTCTCTTTTGTGTTTTTCATTTCTGAAAGTAACCAAGTCTGGCACCTTTTTCAGTAATGTTAACATGCGATCTATTAATGTTTTTAAGATAAGTAGATGAAAAAATATAAGCTAATCCATTTAAAATATTGACAGTGCTTATTTGACGTATTTTTATTATTAATTATTAGAATTCTTTAAGTAGAAAGTAATTTAATTATTTTATTCCCATCGTCTTATTTAACACTTCATTTTTTCCTGCATTTTGGAATAAAATATTTAATGATTATAATAATCCCAACTAATATTTCTGCAGTTATGTATTGTTGTATTTCACTTGCTTTGGTATTATTTTATTGTATCTCAAATACGTAATATTCTGCTTTCCACTTATGGATCCTCTTGAAAAGTAGAAACTGTCTATTGCTAAAACACTAACATCCTTGGCAAGATTCAAAAATTTGTATATTATTCATATGTATACACATTTATGTATACACATTTATGTATATATTTCTAAACATAAATAAAGTAAGTATATATATGTTATTACATATATGTTCATGAAGGGGAAAGTGTGTTTAATCAATATGATTGCCTTCTTTATGGGAAAAGCTGGATGGATAGATGAGAGAAGAGCTGTAATTTCACTGATGACACAAACCAGGAAAGATTGATCAATATCCTAGAGGTCTGTGCAGCCCCGTAGAAGGACTTCAACAAGTTGGAGAGATGCGCAGAGAGCAAAGGCAAATGCAGAATCCTGCACCTGGGGAGGAATAATCCCTACATCAGCACAGACTTAGGGCTGATTGGCTGGGAAGCACCTCTATGGAGAAGAACCTGGGTCTTGGTGGACAAGAAGCTGTCCATATACTGAATGTCCATAAGCTGAATATACTACATACAGTGTATTAATTTATTGCAAAAACCTGAATCAAATATCAAATAAATCTTTGGAGCCCAATGTTTAAACTTCAATAAGAAGTTTGTAAGATCCTAGAAATCCATAATTATTTCTGAAAAATTTGATCCCCATATGATAAAATTAGCTTCTCATCTGTTTACTATTGCACAACTTATGCTTCTAAGATATTACTGATATGTGGAACGATGAGAAACTTTATTGATATGGATTCCCACAGTAAAAAAATATTCTTCTAGCTGTTAATATTTCACATCAAGATCTCTCCCCGCAGGTAGAGTGCAATTGTGCAAAGAAATCTTTCAGTTGTGTGTTTTGACATCACTGCCTTTTAAAAGAAATCATAAAAAATTGTATTTCAAACTGACTGTCTCTGGAATTATTCTTAAAGGAAAAATATTTACTAAATACAAACATTTCAGGTTTTGTTTTTTTGTTTTTATAAAAGCATTTAAAAAACTGTTGAACAAGAATACTTTTAGTTAGGTTTATACTTTTTTAGCTAATGTATGTTTCAATGTAATATGTTCACCTCCAAAACATGCAATATTTGCATAGCTGAGCAGTTTTTCACACCCAAATCCCCACTGATACCTGTGGCTGAAGAGGTGCAAGAATAAACTACAGAAGTCCATCTCAGGCAGTCAAGTGTAATTTCTTCATGTTTCTCTCAGATTTGGAACTGCTTTTATAGCAACAAAAGATCAGGCATAATATTTACATTTATTTCAGCTTTAATATTCCTGACCAGGGCATTTAGAATATTACATAGTCTTGTTAGATCTACCTATTTATTTGATTTAGCTACCTGCATCTTTTGGAGGTTTCTGGGATGAAGGAGGAAAGCAGGATTTGGAAAAATGAAAAGGAAAAGGATTTCTGCATCCACATGTAATTTCCTAATGGAAAACCAGCAAAATGTTGAATGCAAGCAAGAAAGTTGTAAAAAGATGAGACAAGATATCAAATATATCAAGAATTGCAGGTCAATATTATTTCTTAAATAATATCTATTTTCAAGGTTACCAAAATTTTCTCTTGTTCACTTTGCATGAAACCATACAGTTTCAAAAGCCACATTGCTTGCTGATACACATGGTGAGAGAACCATGAAAGATCAAGAACCCTCCCCTGTTCAGCTATTTGCCAGGAGTTGCATATTTGCTGACATTTGCTACTGGAGTGTGTTCTTTTCCATACTATCATCTCATGGTACCAGCCTTAAATAAAATCATATACACCATGCAGCTCTCTATGAAACCTCCTGTACACTGAGCAGCTTAATACACTTTTGTGTTGATGAAGGTGCAAGAACGGTTAATATCTAGGTTTATTGCTTGTTGATGTCTTGGAAACAGGACCTTTTGTATTCTGATGGTTATTTTGATCACTCTTTTCACTGCAGCTGAATGTTAGCACAGAAAAAAACTTCTCAAAAGCAAATTGAAATCACAGTTGCTTTATTTCATAAAGATTCTTTCTTATGTTAGCTAGCAGCTGTGAGGATGGATGTATAGTTTGATCCAAGATCTTCATATTAGATATTGCTGTCATCAAAGGGGATCATGGTGTGGTGATGTATGCAACCTTACATTTGAAACTCTCCATGTGATTTTTTTCATATTCAAACAGTTGTAATAGAGTTTTCTATCCTCCGAAAGCTGAACAGGAGATCTGTATCAATACTTTTAATATAGATTTATTGACTGTTCAATAACTTTAAAAATGCTAGTAGCCTTTTTCTGGAACACAAAAGCAGCTGTCAATGACTATGCAGGCACTTAACCCTAATCAATATTCTGTTGTGTAAGAAACATTTGCATTTCCTGGGGTAGGCAAGATATGTGTCCTTTGAATCATATAAACATGTAAATTTATGACTTCATGCGCTAGATCAGTGAGAATAATGCATGGTTTTCATTGTCTTTGTGTTTTTCAGATGATAGGGGCTCTTCCGTTGTTTAACCCAGCACTGACTCCCAGCCCCAGAGTGCTGAGGAATACTGTGCTATTCATTATATGGAATAGTTTTTAAATGTTGACTTCCTAATTAAAACACAAAGCTTTCTAAGTACCAAATCCTTGTGTTCTTATTCCCAAAGAATATTGAGCCATAAGTCACAGAATTTCTGGTAGACACTTTCTGTGGTGGGATGCTTTTTGCTATACATCACCGTTTAATTTTTCAGAAGAATTTAGCAGAGATTCCTGTTACATTATATAGAAGACCCAAACACAGCTTCAAATGTGGTACACTTAGAGCATTTTCCAAATGTAACATTATATGAAGGTCTTTGTAATTTTCCAGCGTTAGCTAGATGTGAATGACAATTTTGCACAGGCAATAATACTCTTCATAGAAAGGATTATATGTCTGCATAAATCTTTGTAAAAGCCCATTAGTGGTATTTTCAGGAATAATCTAGGTAGAAAAGCATCTAAACTAAGTGGAAGTATTAGTCCAGTTATGTCCAAAAATTATTCTATTGATCATGAGCCAAAATTGAGCCACACAATGATAAAGCCACATTTGAATGAGAATTTTTTTCTTGGCAGGCTATCCAAGAGTTTGTGGAAATAAAGTCATTAATCCCACTTAATATTGCTGATGTCATACGTATGCCAATTTTTTTTTTTTCACCTTGAGATTTTTAATGAGAATAAGGAACCAGAACAGTGAGACATGCAATTTGAGGACATGGAACAATCATTCTCTGCTACATTGTGATGTAGACCTTTATGCCAGATTTTAATACACAAAACTTATCCTGAAGTAAAAAACATTTTTGGAACCTCACTTCAACAGTTTGACTGTTTTAAACAGCAAAGAAGTAGGGCAGAAACTATGTGATACGTGACATATCTTTGGAAATTTTCTCCATAAAATCATCAACATCAGAGGAATTGTTACCTCTTATCTGTGTCACCATCAAGAGGCAGTCTGGCAGGAGACCGAATAATTAAGACGGCTGGACACTTCAAAAAAGTCAGTGATAAATTGAAGATATCAAATAATGTAGTGACTACATGTATAGTGAATCAATGTTTTCTACAGTGGAATTTTCTAGTAAGAACAAAGTCTCTTCCTTTGGGAAGATTTCTTTTGGAACTCTTGTTTGAAGGAGTTTTCTATGACAGTGGTAAAGGGATCCAAAATAATCAATGAGGCTGAATCAAACTAAGAGATTTCTGTAACACTTGAGGGTATTTCTGGCTTAGCAAGACACTGAAGACTACCTAGTCCACACTTCTGATCTGTGCAGGACAGTCTCCAGTTCTGGACCAGTGAGCTATGGCTTTGTCTAGATAAATGTTAAAGTCTCCTGGAGTGGAGATCCACAGCCTTTTTGAGAAATCTCAGTACACTCTGCACTAACTTACAAGTGAAGATGATTCTCTCAATGTCCAGTCAAAAGTTCCTGAGACACTATGTGGCTCTTACCCCTTGTGGTATTACCTATGACAACTGAGAAGAGTCTGCCCTGGAGCAGCCTTCAGGTAACCATAGGCTGCTGTTGAATCATGAATTAGACACTGCACTGCTGAACTAATAAACCTCATGATACCTCAACCCCTTCCCATAAATCACATGCCCCACCCAGAATCGTAGCTTTGTCTCCACTTTCCCCACAGACCTCTGGGGATTCAAAACTGGACTCTACATTCAACGTTCAGCCTTACTAGCTCTGAGCAGAGAGAGGTGATAACTTCACTGCATCTGTCAGTCATGCTGCTTCTGTTGTAGCTTAGCGTGAGATTTTGCTTGTATGCTGTGGAAGTGCACTGTTGAATACAAATTCAGCCTGTTTTCACTGTAATCCCCAGGTCCTTTCCAGCAAGAGTGCTGCCCTGCCAATCACTTTTCTGTTTGTACTGATTCCCTGAGTTGTTCTGCATTGTGCGTTTGAAGCGAGCATGAGGATATGAACAGCAATAACTGTACCAATGTCTGCCACATACAAGGGGGAGATGTTTTCACTCCCTTTAGATGGTATGTGAACTATTTAATTTCATAGCTTCCTAAAAAGCTTATAAATTAATTTTCTGTGAACAGGAAAAGCTAATTTATTCAGAGTCGAAGATTATAGTTTTGACTGAAGAAATACATAAATAAAAGTATCAAAGATTTTTCATTTATATCAGTGGTTCATTTAGATCGAGTTAAGATGGAGAACACTACTATAATCCTAAAACAGAAGCAACCAGCAACAGAAGTTCATTTTTTAAGGGCAAAAATTATTGTCATTTTTGATAATAACCCTCCCCATGAGGACTTAACAATAAGCCAATGAGAAGAAAGATATATCTGGTCACAATCTGGACATTTCCTCTTAGACAGGTAAACCACAGTTCTTTAAAAAGGAACCCCATGAACATTTTTTTCTGGGGAAATGTAGGATATTTTATGCAGCTCTTTTCAGATGTTTCAGCAGAAAAAAATTAATTAAAAAAAATAAATTTGAAGTCTTTAAAATCATAACTATCCAGCCCACTAGAACCACACTTTGTAAACTCTACAGTAATTAAACCCCCCACTCATATATATATTTCAATCAAAAATATTATAATTAAAATATTAGTATTTCTTGTTATTTCAGTCAATATAATAAATATTTTCGTAAACAGACATTAAATCATTTATCAAAAATCTTGTTTCCAAAACATCCAAACTATATACATTTTTATCTTCTTTCCTTTAGAATAGTTGACTTGCTTCCAAATTATAATAATTCATATTACGGAATATATTTGTCCTTTAAAAAATAATATGCAGAGAATAAATTATATTTACATTCTGATTTCTCAAAATACATTACATAGAATATATACAACAAAATACAATACATTTCTTCTTCTTTAAATCAAGTATGTTGTACACTATTACAATTACAACTTGGAAATTATAATTGAACTTTTTGTATGAATGTTTTTATACAATGCTAAAACATACATTTTACTAAAATGAGAAAATATGAAAAATAAGGTGCCATCTGAATTCCAAAAATTTATCTTTGTGTTCCAGAATTATAAGCTGCAGTCAAGAATTAAACAGGGATATATATATGTGATACCAGTATAAAAGTAAATAAATAATGTGGAAAGCAATGCAGCAGTAAATGTAGCAGAATGGGGTCCTTGTTCTAACTTGCCTTCACTTTTCAGAATTAAGCTCTCTAAATAACAAAGTTCAAGGTAATTGCTTCTTGAAGCTAATTCCAGGTCAGAGATTCATGTTATAGCTGTATTATACAGTATAGCACTGTGTTTTCTTTTGGCTCTTATTATCCAGCTTTCCTTCTGTTCCTTTTTTTCCTATGCTTTCTTGGATTCTCTGATGGGATTTCAAAGAAAGTAGATTCATTGCTCCTCAAGGACAGAATTTACATGCTACTTTATTGATGAACAATTTAAGAGTCTGGTTGGGTGCCACTGGGTATCAATTACAATTCTCGCAAGGACCTGGCATGAATTTACTCACGATTAATGAGATGTCAGCAAACTTGAAAGAAATGCATTGATGTCCAATAGCAAAGTAATCAGACCCTCACAAGGCCAGGTAATATGAACATCTTTCAGAGAAGTTTCATCTATCTTAAATGTCATGGATAGAATCAGTACACCTCACAAAGGGAAAGGATTGTGCAAGATAGAAGTACAATACTGGGGCCATCCAAACACTAAATTAAATGAAGATATAGTGAATATATCAAAGCATAATTTTTGAGCTATGTCTTTGTAGTTGTGTGTGTATAGGTGTATATAAATATGTATGTATATGAATATATATATGCATAGATAAATACAATCTGTATAAACTTGAATTTAAAATAATCAGCTTCTAATATTTTTTGCTGACTTTTTTCTGGATTAGACAAAAAGGAAGTTTTAAGTGTCCAGGTTTTGCATTTTGCACCCTGCTGTTTATGGTCTTCCTCTCTCTGGCAGAACCTAGTGCTGAGAGTTAAGTGCCTGAGTCTCATAGGGTAATTCTGACGAGGGAAAACAAAAACTAGACAAGCAATAGGAAAATTTTGATAGCAATTATTACAAAATTTCAAATGTAAATCTGTTTTTGAAATGCTACTTTTCTCCAGACTGTAAACCTGCAACTCTGGGCTTTGGAAGTGACTTTGTTATGTACAAGTGTCATAACACATATCCTGGAAGCCATTCATAAATTATGTATTATCAGATTTTAAATAATGAAGCAGTGGTAATGATATGCAAGTTTACATATCACCTAGGATTAAAACTAGGTTTTTAAATTCCCTTGAACCCAAGAAAATCTGGTCTAAGTAACCTTATCAGACAACTGCATGGCCTTCTCCCACTTCATGACTCTGAGAGATCAGAAGATTCAAGTCACCAGGTTTCTAACTTACTACAAACTATAAGAATGGGAACTGAAGCACTGACATTCTTCCTATTACAGCTGTCTGATCAAACTCAACTGAGAAAAATTGTGGAAACATTAGGAGCCAGACAGCAGAAACACGTGTACTGCTACAGCAGACACATTATCAGTTTGGAGGTACGGCTACTCTTACATTTTTGCAAGCAGAGAAACTTGAGCCAACTGTTACCTGCTGTGAGCAGACAAGGGAGATTTTACATAACTTAATGATTACAATTATATTTACTTAGTTATAATCACAATCACATTCATATAATTGAAATTCATTTCTCAGAGACAGCTCTTTAGCTGCACTTAAGTGAGCAAGCTGAAAAAGTGTTCCATTGTTGAAAGAACTGCTCGGAAGGAGTCATCCAAAAAATCTTGCTCTGTCCTGGAAAACTTTCTAAACAAAGCTGATGAGACAAAAGTGCCCAAGTAATTAAGTCCGTCCAGATACATTCTTAATAAAAAGACCAAATATATTTGATATATTATAATTTCACTGTGGGCAATGGTAATAGGAATATTAAATCGAGAATGTTATTGAAGTGTTTACAAAAATGAGGGGCAGTTTAGAAATCAAGGTAATATTTCTCCATTGCTACTGTTCAAATGCTGCAAAAGTACCCATATGTCTAAAATTGAAAATAAGTAATGGTGCATGAAAATTTCCTTATGAACTACAGCTTTTAGTTTCCTCCAATTAAGATGGAACTAAGGAAGAGATTCTTTGCATTTATTGCTGCATCAGCTTAAAATGGGTTCTCCAAACCTCTTTATCTACTTGATACAATTTTTTTTTTTAAAATCAAATATGTAATTGACCAGACTAGATAATGTATCACATTGTGGAGCATCATGTAAAAATTTTTTGATATATAGTATTCCTATAATGAAATTTTAACTAACTCTCACTGCCTCAGGATAATAACGAGAATATGATAGTAATTCAGATGGGATTTTCCTAGCAAACAATTTTTGATGACATATTAAATTAAACATTCTAAATAAAGATTTGATTGCTCTTAAATTAACATTTCTTTAAAATTTATAATAATTTGATACCAATTAAGATACATGCTTGACAATTTAGATACATCCACTGTTGTATAGGGGCAACTAAATAAATAGAAGTTTTTATATCAAATTTGTGGTCAGTTATATTTGGATAATAAAAACAGAAAGATATAATTTTTGAGATTAAGATTAACATCTTAATGTTTGCTTTCAAAAATGTACACTGAGCAAAGTACTTCACATAAGCACTTCAAAAATTTAGAAGCTGGTCATTGTGATAGATGCACTTGACACCTTAAACAAATTAACAATACCTTGGTGCAGTTTCCAAAGGGAGTAAAGGCCTGGGCTGTAGCTCCCAGATTTTCCTCCTCTAGGAAACCCCTAAAGACACATATTGACCCACAGTTTTTCCAAGAGTCACTTGTCAAGGGCCAAAGAAAGTTGTGGGAACAAGTAGTCTCATGCATACATTTTCCACTGTACATATTTTGACCACAAATCAATCACTTCTTTTCCAGAAATATTGCAGGTATATCAGAAGTTTAGAAAGCAGGGAGTTTCTCTCTGGATCTCATGACTCAATGGGAGAGTCTCCCTCACACTTTTATGTCTCCAGTCTGTGTAACTCATCCTACCTTGATCCTTAGTCAGTTTTCCTTTGTGTGTTTTTTTATGCAGGGATAGAGTGAACCTTGCCACTTAACTTGGTTAAATGGCACTTTAAAATTTTCAAATTAAAGCCACTTTTGTTATAACCTTTGACAGTGATTCTTTGAATTACTTAAATCTAACTACTGTCATAGGTAGAAACTGAAAAACTCCAGAGAAATGTTTAAAATATTTCACTTGAAAAAAAAAAACCCAAATTATTTCTGTAGTCTTTGTTTCCCAGATATTACTGATAACAAAACTGGTAGTACCTCAGCTGCACTTTTTTTTCTGTTATGGTCAGCTAAGGCCTGACAGACCAATAAGGACTTTCTCTTCACGGCCATCCCAAATTTCAGCTCAAAAGGGAGCAAATCTTGACTCTACATAGACTCCTTCTGTTTGGGCGAACATTTACAAAATCCACCTATCTTTAAATAATACCCCAACCAAATTGGCTGATATGCTATCTATGACCATTGAGGATGAGTACAATACCATCCCAAATTATGCCTTTTAATTTCTAACTTAAAATCCTTCCAGGGAGAATACTATTTCCCTCTGAATCAAAACATGCTTGGCATGCATTTCCTTAATTAAAATATTGATTTTTTTTTTCTTTTAATTCTCCATTACTTACTGTCTCTATGGACATGTAAAAAGGTGATAAAATATAATGTGTTTGCACTTATTTGAGAGAAGAAAAAAACATCAGCAACACATTGCAAAGTTATTGTCAATGCAACTCAGCCAGCAACTGTGGGGAAAGGGAGTAAGAGCACAAAGATATTTGAGCAAGAATTACTTCTTCTTCTTCTGGAGAGAATTAAGGGAAATAGCTGGGAAAACTATAAATGAAGAACAACAAAAACCCTGAAACCTTCTCTTGCCCATGTTTCCAGGAATCACATGCAGAATATATATGGTTATTTCACAGGAATTAATTAGTCTAATGGACCCAGTAGGAAGCAGTAAAAAAACCCATGATATCAATGATACTGCTCTGGTTTATTTTATTGAATTTCACACTCTGAGCACAAAGCATAAAGATAGAAAATGTATCTCCTGAAATATACAGGGCTCAAGAAGAGCAGCAGTCATATGGATAATCAGTGCTGTTAATATGTATACTATGGATCCTGCATTCTGCTCCTCTAGAAACATTGAAAAATAAAGCTAATTTTGGGCATTTGGGTGCATTGCTACCAGTGCATTCAGTTAAAAAAAGTAATCATTTCCTCTTCTGTGCTGCCTCACTGGATGCCTGATTAAAAACCATTAATGTTCCCCTCCCTCCTAACAACTCTAGACAACTCATGCCTAAAGAGAGGGATAATCAGAGGAAGAGGACATTTCCTAGTGGTACAGCAGAGAGAAAGTTACTTGTAATAAATCACACATATAAAACTTCTATTTTTAACTTTTTTTGTTATAATCAGTAACCAGTTCTACTAGTCTTGAACTTTGAAGTCCCTTATCTCACACACACACACATACACACACACACACTCTCACGCTATTCCTGTAGATGCACATTTTCCCAGTCCTTTAGGCTGCAGAGAACAATTTCACATCTGAAAACACAACAGGAGTGAGTGTGCTGCCAGCCATCTTTGACCTCAGATTGTCTCTTTCTGGTGGTGGTTTATGAATAGACCTCCTCCACCCGAAGATTTGTACTTACACAGCTTTGAGAGCTTATCATCCCTCTGTTCTGTTTGTGTTTGCAATAATTGACATGTCATGGTATCTCTTATATAAACAGGAAAGGTACTGAGACAGAAGTAACCTCAAAAGGAAAAGGTATCTTAAACCAGTCAAAATCTATCCAGTGTTTTCAGAGAAAGATAGGAAGAAGAAAAAGCAGAAGAAAACAAAACTTTGTGGTCCTGGTAAAAAAATGTTTACTTCTTAACAACATTTCCTGAGTCAAGAGAAATGACCAGCATATTTATTCATACAGTCTGATTATTATTCAAAAATCTCATGTAATAAATGCATCTTTATTTATATTTCCCCAGATAATTAGGGAACAATACATATAATCCAGGTTGTTTCTGAGGGCACATGCAGTAAGAAAAGACATTTAATACAAGGTAGGAGTCAGCATTCCTTTTCAGCAAGACCTAAAAAAGACAGAAGAGCAAAGACAGTCTAGAGTACCACTTTTGGTGGCAAATTTAAAAAATTGTCTCATGTTCCCTTCCCATAGAATTTCTGCTGTTGTGTCATTAACATACTTTGAGACTTGTTCAAACACTGAGAGAGAATAAATATAAATTTTACTCATCCGCTTTTTCACCTCACACCTGAAGAAAACATATTTTTCTATAATTTCAAATGCTTCTGTGCAACAACTTTGGCAGTATTATATTTACAGTTGGACTTGATGATCTTAAGGATCTTTTGCAACCTAAGTGATTCTATAATTTTCCTAGTAGTCATGAGTGTCTGGGTAGCATGTATGTAACATTACCAAAATATCGAGGGTGCAAGTGATGTAACACAGAATTTGTACTTAAATAGATGTTCCACGACTTTGAATTTGAAAGACTTGCCTTGATTTGAGAACTACAGTCAACACTAGCAGCTGGTCTTACAGCAAGTATCTTTCTTGCAATTAGTTAATAAACCTTAACACCTATATCCTTTTTTTCTACTTCCTCACTGAGTTTTAGAAAAGATGAAGTGTGAACTGAAGTTAAGAAATTCTATCCTTCTATATATATCAATAAATAAATAAACTATAATATACCAATAAATTCTAAAGTATTGCTAAATGAGAAACATTATATTAGTGATTAACAATAACTTTTAATTTATTTGGTTAAAAAATACCTGGATGTTTAATCATGAAAATACCAATTTTCTTGGTTTAGTTTGGGCAAACTAATTGAAAAGAACTTCATTGTGTAAGAAATTTTGCTTTTGACATTCCTTTATGGGTAAAAAGTTCTCATCAACTTTCCCATGGTGTGATCAACTTATTTTTTCTTTCTGTGGTGCTGGAGTGTTGATTGTTTTCTGTATTTGGGTTTTGATTTGGGCTGCAAGAGATTTGAATTATCATTGAAAACTTTTTTTTCAATCAATTTTATGTCTTGGTGAGTGACTTATCAAAAGCAGAATTTCTTCATAAGCAATGAATTTCTTCCATGTAATATTTTATTTTCAGGACCACAGTTTTCACTGGTTCTTTCCTGGCTTTCATCCTTTGGGTGGAATTGGGGTAAGTTTTTCAGTTATTCCCTCCACTCTGTCCGGTAACACCTATTGTCATTCTGCCAAAACTGAACATCAGCATAGCCTTAATGTATCCTGTTCTCTTCCCATGGTGTACTATTGCTACCTAGCCACATATTGGTATTTTCTTATGGAGCTTGGATTTTCTGTGGGGTTCTGAAGGATTTCTGTATGTCATTAAAATATTCTGTTACTTTTTCTGGTACAAATTGTTAGCTGGAATGTTAGAGAAAAGGATATTGGTCATGCTTTCTGCTCATGTAGTCTTATACCAAATCAAATTGGCCTAATTCAATGAGATTTTCCCTGAATATAAAGATTCAGAAACAAAAAATCAACCAATCAACCAAACAAAACCAAAAAACTTGCAAGTTGGGATTTAAAATCCTAAACTGAATGCTGAGCAGATACTGTCTTAACAGCTGTGAGAAGAAGGGAAAGTGAAGCTCCTATAAACAATGAATTAAGATATTTCAGGCAGGCTCATATAAAGAGAATGCATTTGAAACATATGTAAATAGTGAGGGGAAAAAAAAGATTTTATTTATTTATTGTTATGATATTCAGTAAGAAAATTACACACATTCCTCTGCAAAAATATCAGCCACCCCACTTCCCTAATGCATATGCATTATGTACCTTAAATAAACAACCATCTGATCCAACCATCTGAATGTGATTTAGCCCAAATAGACTTTCTAGGCACTCTGGCACATATTTTCTGCTATGTTTGATAGATTTCAAGATGACTGTTCTTTTGGCAGTGACTTTTAATTTGAATCTGTCTACCACAGCCATGCTGTTCCATAATCATTGTATCTTTACAAGCTTACTAGGTATTCTTATTTCCATCTTGGAATAAAATGAAGGAAAAAAAAAAATCTCTGAAATATTAGCATGTCTCTTCATGTTTTTATCATCTAAAATATTTCTGAACTTTAATTACCAGGCTGAGAACAAAGGGAATTTTTCACATTAGGAGAACAGAAGCTACATATTTAAGACAGAAGATACAGAAAGAAATATAACTGGAAAATGTCACAATACACATTCTTTTTAGCACACCCCCTGATAAGGTTGCAACTTTCTCCTCTTGGGTGAAAAGATTATCAAGAAAAGGAAGATTATTTGTTTCTTCCTTTCTTCTTTCATTTTTATTGTACTAATAAAATAAATATTGCATCATTACTTTTTAGAATTTTACATGTATAATGTTTCTAAGACTCCAGAAATAACTTTTCCAATACCTCATTTACAGAAGTTGAATACCACTTCCAAGTCAAAATAAATTGGCTCTCAAAAACACCATATATGAAGGGTAACATTCTGGCCCCTGGAAAAGCTTTTATGAGGTTTGTTGGATCAATTTTGCATCATTTAAAAACTTAATTTCAAAGACCAGATGCTCAGTTGTTTCTGCAAATGATCTTAAATGTCACTTTTGAAAAGCTTGTTCTTAATACTCAATATAGTATGAAAACAAAACAAAAAATAGTTTTACAAAAATACTTCAGACTTGTTTAACACCCAGTAAATGCACACCTTCATTACCTTTTGGGAAACTATTACACTCTAAACTAATCCAGGCCAGTATGTCTGATTTCCTGTTTCTGACTCTGAGTCCTTCCTGTGAAATATTTTGAGTTTATGAGAATTGTTGACTCAGCAGTGAGTTTTGCTGTAAGAAGGTTGATAGTGTGTATTTTCCTGCCTTAGCTACATAAATCATTGCATCCTGAATGGTAGAATTGATCCAGGAAGCTCTGTATGAATCCTATTCTGAAGAGTGCAAGGCAAGACTAGAAGACCTAGGACAGATATCACATTCACCTATGTCAAAATCTCTGCTTGCTGTTTCTGGGATCAGGAATTTTGATGATTGATCACATTCTGAAGAATATTGCTAGAGTTTTTGTGAATGCTACCACGGAGGAAGTATTTAAATAATATTTGTGTAGCAAGTGTTTTAGGAGGTGTTTATGAGTCCTGAGAAAATAACCATATAGTATGGCTTATTACAAAACTGATATTGATATTTCTATTCCCAAGTGCTGGTCATATTAGAAAAATAGACTGCTGTACACTGTGGTTTAACTATTCAACTTGACACTACTTTAGAAAGAGTAAGTATACTTTTTTAAGGCAGAAATAACTTCCAGAAAGATTTCAAGGTCAAGACACATTGGGAAATAGTATTGTAATTTCCCTATCTCAAACAGAACTCAATCAAGCAGAGAAAGAAAAGGCTGGTAGGGGAATTATGACTAAGATCATGGAGTCAGCCTGGTTTTTCACCACCTGATTCAGGTCATGAGCCACAGTGTACTACTCTGTCTTGCTGACCATAAACAGCAGTTGAATGAAATATATTATCTAATGCCTTAATAGTATATAAACTTTTGTAATCTTATCTGAGAAACTGAAGGCTAAATGTAATATGTATTTTGGAAAACTTTGCATGAAAAAAGGTTGAACAACATTTTCTGCCATCTCCATCATGGTTGCTTATCATATGTTATCTTACAGCAAATGGAAAAGCTTTGGTTCTCTTTGTTTACAATATTAAAAAAAATCCTATGTCCTTTTCCATTTCAGTAACACCTTCTTGCCTGCTTTTGGATGTCATAGGTAAGGACTTTGTAGATAGAGTGATTAAATGATGTGCAGTTTGTCCTTAGCAGTGAAGGTGATAATTACACAGAGAACAGCTTCAAAGGAATAAGAATGTTCTCATGGAACAGGTCTCAGAATAAAAACATCAGCTATGTGTTGCTCTCAGTTGCACTGGGCCTTTCTTCATTACTGCGCATCACTCTTCTGAAATCGATCCCATTTCATCCAATTTAATGAAGTTTAACAAAAAATGTTACTGAAGAATTTCAATGTCCCCTTCTCTTTCAGTAGCAGACTTTCTTCAGAGTACTGAAAATAGCACCTTCTGTTCAATAAAGTAAGCAAAGTGAAACTGTTAGCAAAGGTTAAGTTCTAAAGTTTTCTTTTATTAACCAGAATGTTTGCAAAGATTTCTTTTAAGTTAATTTTCTTTCACAAAAAAAGATTTTTTATTCTACATAGTAACTCTAAGAATCTATCTAATGCTGTGTGATATAAAATTACATTTATGGTCCAGTCACATAATTTGTTGAGTACGTAGTATTTTATCTTTTCCTGTGTTGATTATCTTTGCTGTAGGAGAGGTAATGTTGTCTGTATGTCAAAAAGGAAAAATAAAATTGAGGTGAAATTTATGGTTTTTTCCTTTATTTGGGTTGAATTTTTGAGCCCTCTATTTCTTAACGGAAGAAACAAAATGCAAAAAAAATCAAAATTTTGAGGTAACATCCTTAAAAAGTCATAAGAGGGGAAAAGCCCCAAAGATTTACCTTATTTTCTCAAATAAATATGTGTTCTTTAATGTCATCTACCAGACATTTGCCTCTGAACAAACTAGTGTGGAAGTTTTCTTCAGCTAAAAACTCAATATCTTCATGAACCACAGCCCAGATTACAGAATGACAAATTGTTCAATGCACTGCAAATGCAACAATGCTCAAAACAAAATCCCTTTAGTAGTTCCCAGTGTTATTCAGCTTATCTGCTAGAGTACCGTATGCTGGACAAACGACAACATTCCATGTATCTGTTAAATCATATGCCAATACTAACCATCTCCAGCAAAATTACTAATACACTACTCATATCGCAATAGCCTTATTATGTCCACATATTTTTATACCATAAATGAGAAAACTGAGAATTTTGGAATTAATGTGTAATATCTGAACTCATAAACATGTGCTAATGAACTGAAGAACTCTATAAATCATGTAAGCAATGTACTGTTTCTCATGCTATACTCCCTTCCTTTAAGAATCTTTAATTTTGTTTAGTAAGAACAATACTATTTTTTACAGAAGAAAGGAGGGAAAAATATTTTTTGTCAGTTTCAAGTAATTCTTTTTTGTTTGTTTGTTTCCCCACGATGTTCTTAAAACCCTAGTAACTGGGCTAGGCTACTTTATAAAGAGATAAGATTTTGAAAAGTGTAGACAAGAAACTTTGTCAAAATGTTTAAATAGTTAAGAAGACAGTGTCATGCTTATCTTAGAAAATCTTGGTTTATGTACGCTCTGACTGGTGAGGGAAATTTTCAACCCCAAGTGGTCTCATGCTGATTCTTCCTTACCCATATTGGGCTATAGAGGAAAAAAAAAAGAGGAGTGGAGAGGAGAGGAGAGGAGAGAAAAGAGAAGAGAAGAGAAGAGAAGAGAAGAGAAGAGAAGAGAAGAGAAGAGAAGAGAAGAGAAGAGAAGAGAAGAGAAGAGAAAGGCCTCTTTCTCACTGCAAATAGGATCTGCCCATTAGACATCTATCTTATAAAATATTTATAATCAGTTCTGTCATGGGATCTTGAGATTTGCTCTCTCACAGTGATATTGGATAGGAGGTATTGTATCATTTCAGTATTATCTCTAAGGATTAGATTGGGATAGCAGTATTTGCACAAATACAGTTTAAGCATCTACAAATTATTTTACACCAGAAATCCACCACAGAATTGATATAAAGCAGAACAAATGAGCATGAGTAAACACAGCAATACACATAAAGTGTGATCTTCTCTCCCTGGCCTTGCTGAATATTCCCTTTACTGTTTGGAAATATGTGGAGTATACTGATTATAATAACAATGTAAATAACAAATTATTTACTAAAAACTGGGTTTGACCTATGAAGAATCAATGCAATTTCATTTTTAGCAAAAATTTTAGTCACCTGTTTGGATTATCCATCTCTCTTCATCACTACAAAGACTTTACCTTTAATAGAAATTCTGCCTTTAGTAGAAATCTAAAAAGTCTTAGTATTCAAATTTTAAATTTTAATTTAATGGTATCAAATCTTTTTTTTATAATCAAAGATCTATCCTGATAATTCTCCGATCTACTTTAAATTGTTCTGAATAGTCTTTATTCATCACTTTGGAATATTTTTTTTCTGAAGACTTTAATCAGCCTACAAAGTATAAGACATTATCCTTGATCAAGGGAAATGGAAAAGTTTTAGAATGCCTCAGGCTCTGCTGGTCATGCCAGAGTTTTATTGCTTCTTCAGATGTATCATTTTCTAAATCCAAATGATGACATACAGAGTATATTTCCAATTCTGATTCTAATACAAGAACTTTAATAGTCTGGAGCAATATTACATAGAGCCACAACACAGGGAAAGAAATTCCTAGCTGCTGTAAAATATTCTCTACCTCATAGCACAACCCACATTTTTATGCAGTGTTATTCTCTTTTCCAATTTAAAGTGACATCCTTGGAGGGCTGTGTTAGAAAGCAGCAGTGGGAGCAAAATGCCATTATGAGAGAAATCCTTCCCTGAACTGGGTTGACATTGTCTCAAGCAGGCAGCAGGCCAGCGGTCCCACGCCATTAGTTGAAAGTCACAGCTTTCTCTTATCCCTGAAGTACAGGCAGCAGGATAAACTGAAGAGCCTAAATCATAAATATATATTTTGAAAATGAAACTTAGATAATTAGGAAAAAAAAGTCAATCTTTTTTAACACTATTCCTAGTTTTCTCATATGACTTATATTTCCTTTTAAGTTTCAGAAAGCTTTTCTTTATGAAAAATGTTTGTCAGACATAGTGGTCCTAGGTAGCTTCTAAATGATTTCTGTATTTTTTTTTGGTGCTAGATTCTTCAGGGAGAGAGAGAGAGAGAGAGAGTGAATCTCGGTTTTATCCTAAACCACATTTAAATTGTCTTTGTGTCCAGGGATATTTTTTTACCCATAGCTGAAAACAAACAAAATACCTCTACTTATTTCCTGAGCTTTTCTACATGCTGAGCTGCTGCTCAAAGAACTTGCAGCTGTTCATTCACTAGAAATTTGTTGATATCTTTTAAGATGAAAATGAGCAAATTCAGGAGGACAGGACTGAATTCCTAAAGTTTATACCTGTGTTTAGAGGAAGGGAAATTATTAAACTTCTTAGAGTTTTGTGCAAAAGAGGTTGCATTTTGAACTGACTTTGACTGTAGTATTTGTTATCAGAATAAGAAAATCTTATCGGCTCACCATTCCCCATCAGAATTAATCTTTTGTGAAAATCCATGCTACATAAATAACCTTAAAATTTTAATTGGGCTGTTGACACTAATATCTTCATAATTAAAGGACCTGTTTGGCCTCTTTCTTAGTATGGATGAATAAATATATATCTGTGAAATTTTTTTCACTGGTCTACCTTAATAAAAATAGTCTAAAAATAGAGCAGATTGCTGAGTAATTTAACAATAAGACAGGCAATGGCAGAGCAATTTTCATTTAAGTCTGTGTTTTTGCATAGATAAAATCCTTCTGCCATTGTTTATAGTATCAAGAAATGGTTTCAAATTATTTAGGATTTTTTTTTAATGGAGTACCACATTCCTTTAGTTCTCTGTTAAAATGCTGAGATCACTACAAACAACCCTTTTGTGGGATGTTCATTCCCCTTTGCATCTATATAAGAAACAAACAAGAATTTCAGTAGGAAGAAAGAGAACATAGTGTCAGTGTGGCAAAGTAAAATAGCAAAAGTCTGTGCAAACAATACATGAAAAATTACCCTTGAGGTCCCACAATGGTGTTCTGAAATTGCTCAGATCCAG
The DNA here is from genome assembly GCA_013400075.1 of Hippolais icterina. NCBI lineage: Eukaryota > Metazoa > Chordata > Aves > Passeriformes > Sylviidae > Hippolais > Hippolais icterina. The sequence goes on from VWYN01025630.1 coordinate 97,552, forward strand.
CAAAGTGCCAAGGGCTGCTTCAGTGACCTATTTTGGACTGTGGAAAAAAACCAATCCTGAGTTAAAGACAGGCCTGTGAGACACTGCAGTTCCTTCCTAAAAATGCTTTTGTATCTGCATTCTTTTGTACAGCTCAGATATACTCCAGCTTGAGCCTTAAAGGTAGAAATTTTTAACTGTGCATTTTTCATATACAAATCCAATCTACCTTCCAACTTTTATTCCTGCAACATGTTTACAGAGACCTGTGTCTGTCTCACAGATGGTGTCCAAGCCAGAATGTCCATTTGCAAACCTTTTAATCTGTGACAAACCAAAGCAATGAAAGATTTTGGTCTGCTAAGATTATTCTCCAGAATAGGAAAAAGAATTTATTTATTTTCTGATTTTTATTGTTGATTGGAATTTAAAGAAGTGTGTACAAATACACCCAAGGAGATTAACGTAACAGTAGGAAATCTACCAGTTTCATTTTACTGGTTGCATTACAGCAGAACTTAAAGTCTTTATTGGTAATTCCTGTTCTAGTAAATTAACATGAACAAGGGTATGGGAAGAGGCAATGCCACAGAGGCACTGCTACTATTACCTTGGTAACACAGACATTTGCACAGACCATTGCTGGGCACAGTTCAGGGGACAACACTGACCAAATCCATTCCAAAAGGCAGTCTGAAGTCACTGTAGTTTCAGAGATTTAGCCATCTGGATGGGAGCTGTGAAATGCCACTTGTTCTCAGAGACAGAGAGTGCTTCCTTTAATAACATAAATATTATTGTTACAGACTTGTGTATTGGTGCAGCTAAACTAAATTGCACCTATCTTGAGAAGATAAAGGTCCTAGCATAAAAGGAAAGCAATAAAAGGAATCTCAGAAAAGATCCTTGGAATTTGTGCCAACACAGGGTTCTGCTGCCTCCTGTTGTCTGGATGTGGCAGAGATTTATTTCAATTCTAGTGCTGGTAGTGGGCCATTAGCTTAATCAGTTCTGCTTTGATTCTCTAGCTCCAGATCTCCATACCTGATCTAACTGAGAGTATAGTTACATACCATTTGTTCCTCTTTGTCTTTTTCCTTTTCTTTTTTTCACATTTGCTCTATGAGAGATAAGCATGGTGCAGACAACCAAACCAAACCAAAACAAAAACCCAAACAATAACAAAAACACCAAAGAAAACCAAAAAAACCAACCCATGATAAAGATGTCAGATGTGAAGGAAGATAAGCTTGTTTTGAGGTAAGAAGAAGGAAAGTGAAGCAGGATTGACAACACAAAACACTGGACTGAAATCCAAACAATAAAGAACTGTATCTGAGGAAAGGAAAAGAATCTCTTGATATCCTGTTTTTCAAGGGTTTTATAACCCCTTGCTTTTCCTACTGGAGACTGTAGAGCAGTAAAAAAAGTGTGAAAATATCTCTGCTCCTAGGGAAGTCCTTCTGTCAAAAGATTATTGCCATGCTGAATGTTTTCTTTGTTGAAGAGGGAAATGTCATGGGGGTTTATATCTTCCAAGGTGAGTGTATAACACTTCCAGACAAAAGCACACAGGACAGTTCATGACAAGAGAAATTGAAGATTTATAAAAGTTATACTTTGAGATTAGCCAAAAAAAAAAAAAA
>VWYN01025630.1:99187-133895 GCA_013400075.1 Hippolais icterina
GAGATTAGCCAAAAAAAAAAAAAAAAAAAATCTGCTTTAAAAGCACAGACACTCTGAATTTCCTTGTTACTTTGGTTATTTAAGACAGCTAGCCTACTGTTTTTATACTATGGTTTGTACTTATGGTTCACCTCTAAATCCCCTAAATAAAAGGTAATGCATTATCCTCTTCCATGTAGATGTGGTATTTCTTGGGGGAAAAAAACACAAACAAGAAAGGCCTTTTATAAAACCTACTCCATTACTCTCCTCACTCTTCTGTTTCCTGTACTTTTCTTTCCCCATCTTGTTTATTTTCCATTTCTCTTCCTTCACTGTTGTGTTTCCCCAGTGACAACAAAATATTTCATATTTTCAGTTTTATTTCTTTTTCTGGACTCCCCTAATAACTATTTTCCTATAGTTGCTCTTCTCTCAATATTATACTTCCTGTATTGCTCTGTATCCCCCTCTGTCTACACTCTGCTAGATACTTCTCTCTACTCTGTCTAGCTGGTATTTCTCTCTATTTTTTTAATCTCAGCTTTCTGGTTTCCTCTCTCAATGTAAAAAGCTTCCACTTCCATCTAAGGAGCATATCTTTTTAGTAACAACAGATACTATTCATTTTTTTAGGATATATTGTGGGCAGGACATCATCTATGGGATTTCTTTTGGTTCAATTAACATAACAGAAATCTACTCTTTACTATGACTAAAATCACATAATTACAAATTCAGACATGTTAGAATGCATTCTGATGGGAATTTTTTTTTTTTTTTTTTTTATTATAAAACTTTGTGTATCCTTCTTTAAGCACCACACTGTGGANTTTTTTGTATATTATACAAAGGAATCTGCTCTTTTCCATTTCTATGCTATTTCAATAAAAAAATAATTATCTATGAAAAAACCTCGTGCATTTATGAAGCTTGTTCTGTAGACTAGCATTGAGTGAGGTATGCAGAGCCTATCATCCGGTACATTCACAGGAGGGGCAAGCCAACTGGTAGATTATAAGTATCTATAATCAACAAGTAAATTAGTCTAAGGAATAACTGTGCTCTTATTTACCAAATTCCGGGTGACTGATAAAAAATCTTTTGTTTCTTATGTGATTGGCAAAGATTGAAAACTGTCACCAAATTATTTATTCTAAAGCTTACTTTACCTGCATTCAGAAAGGATTTAGTTGCTTGGTGTTTATACAACATGAGCCTTAGAAAAGACATGACAAAGGAGCCCCATCTGTAAATGAGTCTCTCTTGGCTGTACAGGCTATGCAGGCAGGCAGTGGCTGCAATTAGTATTTGGGAATAGACTCACTTGGTTAAGCAGTACGGGTGTTCTGTAGAGATGAAGGCAAATCAGTCATGTTTTATTTGGGCATTTATAGCAAAGAAGGAAAAGCTATAATCTTCATCAAAAGCAATGTAGCACACAGGTCAAGGGAGGTGATTCTCGCTGTCTATTCCACTCTTGTGACACCCCTCCTGGAGTGCTGCATCTGGGGTAACCAGCATAAGAAAGACATGGATCTGCTGGAGCAGAGAAGGGCCACAAAGATTATCAGAGGCCTTCTCTCCTCTGAGGACAAGCTGAGAGAGGTGGGATTGTTCAGCCTGGAGAAGACAAGGCTCCAGGGACACCTTAGAGCCCCTTCCAGTACCTAAAAAGAAGCTACAAGAGAGCTGGAGAGAGATAGTTTGCAAAGGTCTGTAGTGACAGGAGAAAGGGTAATGGTTTAATCTGAAGGACAGCTAATTTAGATTGGATATATGAGAGTGGTAAAACCCTGGCACAGGTTGCCCTGAGAGGTGCTATTTGTCCTTCAGAGAAACTTTGAAGGTCAGGTTAGACAGGGTCTCAGGCACTTGATTTGGTTGAAGAAGTCCCTGCTTATTGCAGGGAGGTTGGACGAGTTCACCTTTAAAGAGCCCCTTTCAACTCAAAGCATTCTATCATTTTATGATCATCAAGGACACTTTGGCTTTTTAAGTATAATCTAAACACAATACTCTACTCACTCATCAACATATATATTTCATTAGGAGTCTTAAAAGGCAGAGCATCATGATATTATATTATTTTAAGATTTCTGTAAGTTTATAACTGGCTGGTTTTCTTCTTCCTTGAGAGGAAATACATTGTATATTTATACCATATTTTTAGAGTAGGATATTTTTTCCTTTTTTTCCTTTGCTAACCTTTCTCCTACTGAATATCATATATAATTATTATAGACAAAATTTCACTTTGAAGTCATCCAGAAAAAATGCATTTAAAATAATCTTGTAAGAAGTATGACAGACATATTTTTGATTTTCAGTCAAAATCTTCCCTCAGTGTCAGATTGACTAGAAATTATTAGTCCTAGACTTGCCTCCACAATGATTAACATACAGTCTGCAGAAACTATCTATTCTGGAACTCAATTATCAGATGCCTTATTTATGTGTTTGGGATAGAGAACATGGTAAAAAGAATGTGTGGGAGCACAAGGTTACTTCTGTGTGTCTTTACCATCTCAAGCCCTTACATTTACTACCTGTTTGATATTCAAACATTAGGTAGATTTGCCTTTGCCAGACTTTCTGCTTGATAAGAATTCCAAGTCTTATGTCAAATTCTTCTAGAACCACAAAAAAGGAAAGTGAAGTAGTATTTTTAAAGGCAAGAGAGAGATTTTTAAATCTTCACCTCTTTTACAAGGATTCCATTCTTTTAGTGAGAATAGGGTTTCCTTCAGTGTCAGATGTAACACCAGAAATCATGTCACTGCAATTTTATGCTGCATTAGCACACTGACCTCCTAATGGATAGGAATTCTGCCTTGATGTTCAAAGGTCATTAGCTTCCTTCTAAGTTTCTATTTTTTCCCATGCTGCTCTTTTACATAAGTGTTTAACCTTGAATTCATAGGTTGCTTTTTCATCATGCATGAATATTTAACATTGAATTCACTGCCTGTCATTTTATAACTACAGCAAAGACTTCCAGCTATCAGCTTTACCCAATTGAAGGACAATTTTTGTCTTCTTTTAGCAAGTCTCCAATTATCCCCCATCCCTCCCATTTTAATTGGGAAATGGTATCATTAAACAAAAATAGAAGTATATAGTATCCAAATAGCATGGGTTAATAAGAAATAGAAAAGTGGTTCCCTGTAGGGCAACTTGGCAAAGCCTTCTAGCAATATGCTTTTACTCAGATCTCAAATAAAACAACAATAGTCAGCACTTAATGAATTCATATTGCATTATATGTCTTTGTACACATCACTTGATGTTTTGTTGTCTTCTGTTGCTTTTAGAGATTTCCCTTGTTGGTACTGTTTTTGTGTTGCTACCAGGTCTAATTTGACTTTCAGCTAAGCTTTTGAATTTTTTATAATAAAGTAATTTACAGATGCTAGAAGATAAATTAGTGCAGCAAATGCAGTTAAATTGCATAATCACACAGATTGATTTTGTGTTAGCCTTTGAGATGTATAGATACCTTGTGGCATCTCTGTCAAGAAAAGGCAGTGAAAGCAAAAACCTTTCAATTACTCTGGAAAACAAGGAAAAACATGTCAAAGGACAAGAGAAATAGTACAGCTGTTTGACTGAAATGCCTGTGGTTTATATTGTTCAATATACAGGTAGCATTCAATATTAACATTAACTGTCTCCCCATGCAGAATACACCGCATAATACTCTTTCACATAAAGCTCAATTTGTATGTACAGCGAAGGGTGAGATTTATTTGTTTGGTTGATTGGTTTGTGTTGGCATGTTCATTGATTTGGAAGGAAAATAATAATAATAATGAAGACTTCAGTGACTTTTGCTGACATGCTGTGTTCAGAGGAGACTTCTTGAAACAATTAGGGCATCCCAGGATCAATGTGTTCAGGAGAATATGTCCGAGAACATATGCAGAATACAAAATTATCCCTCTAGTGGATAAAAACATTTCAGTTAATACAAGGAACTTAGAAGTTTAGCGGGAGAATAAGTGCAATTTAGCTGTTAACACAGAACATTGTCACTTGCAAGGACAGTGAGTGGTAACCGGATTTTCTTTCAGTGAGTGGTAACCAGGGGTTTGTTTCAGTATGTTCTGTGTTGCAGTCATGGGGATAGATATGCCAATAATTTAAATTCATGAGATGGGACTTTTACAGATTTTACATACAAAATCTATGATTCAAACACATTGCCTTTAGCTTCTGGCTAAGGCAGAAAACACCCCTGTATTTATCACTGGAGAGAATAAACTACTTCAATCTGCAAGCAAAACATTCAAAATAATTAATTTTACTACCTTAGGAAAAGCCAGACTTTTCGTTGCATACTCACAGTCATAAAGCCACAAAGATGAATGCAGGACAAGTCCTGGTGATGTAGATAACTGAACAACACATAAATGATCTGAAAGCAGCTTGCAATTAATAACTTATGCTCACTGCAAGTCACCATCACTTGAGTAACACTCAAATGCACTGATCTAGCAATCATGGAACTTATGCTTTGTTAATGTTGTCCTTTCAAAAGAAAATGTAAGAGTTCATCATGAAAGGGAGGTAAATTACAACTTTATATAGAGCCCATAACAGCAAAGAACACAAAAACAAGATAAGAAAAGTGTGAAAAAAGTTTTCTAGGCAAATATAAGGCCTGGTCAAAAAAAACTTGTAAAAGAATAAATTCAAAAATTAATAGTTTGGTAAATATATCTTCAAAAACAGGAAAGCAGAGGCAATCAAATGACTAAGATAATGCATGGGAAATGGAGAAATGCCTATGTACTTACAGAATTAGATTTATTCAGTTTTTCCTGGAACTATAATAGAGTTCATATATAGAACTAACATTTTCAAGTGGACATTTCATGGTTGGATGAGAATTAGATTTTGTCACACATTTGCACTCATTTATTTTGCTGTTATTTTTAAAAAAATATTATCTTTGATTCTTTGTCTCATATTTAATTCACTAACAGCTAGTTAATGCACTAACAGAAGAAATTCAGTTAATAGTATATAAACATTCAGTGGCAACATATGTATTTAATAATATGTTTATAGATAATTGGCAGCAATATATCTTGTGTAAGGTGTTGACAAATTCCAATAAAACTCTTCTCAAAATAAAAAAAGAATTTGTTTCTTTTTTTTTCTTTTTCTCTGTCAGTTTAGTGTTTTGTTAAATAGAAGAAGGTAGCAGTTTAATGTTTAAGTGAAAATTGGCAGGCATAATTTACCTTCTAAAGAAGTAATTTTATGCTAAATGGTAGTACAGCTAAGGTACCTTGACCTTCTTGAAATTACGGGGACTTGTATTTAATTTTGGATGCATGCACATAAGTGACATTATTTATCATTAGCTTTTATTTCAGAAATGGCAGACTTTTTTATAAGTGGCTGTATGAATAAATAGCATTTCCTCATAGATTACAGTAAACATACTGTCAAAGAATACATTATGCACACTATTGTATCAGAAATATGGCATCTCACTGTAGCAGGCTGCAAACTGCTTAAATATAAATCAACCACTTTCTGAAAAGGAATAGAATAAAACAGATTAATGTATGTAAATGAGAACTCCAAACACCATTTTGTTTCATCTCCTTTGTACAGAACAAGTGACATCACAGACATATGCACTGGTTTATTGCAGGGTAGTTTCTAAAGCTCATTTCATTAACAGATTTTGTGAAGAGTATGACATTTGAGAAAAAAAAACCAATTTTTTTGATTGATTTCATTTTATGATAATCAACATAACCTGCCAGGAATAAATGTAGTTTTTATTATTTAATCCCTACTGGAAGTATGCAGGTAGTTTCATGAAAGACTGATTGCTGTGTAGAGGTGGAACAACAAGAAAAGCACACAAGAAACCTTGAGCAGAAAGCTGGATATTAGGAAAGTTAAAATATGGAGAACATGAGTTGGTTCACCAAGAAGACAGAGAAGAAAGAAGAGCGTTTTAATTTAGCAGCAGTTCATGGCATATAAAAAGAAAAAAATAAAAAGAGATCAGGACAACTGACAGTTTTCTCTGTCACAAGCTCTGAGTAGCTGCATTTTGAGCTTCTGGAAACAGATCACATATTTCCAGAAATGGCAGGTCTTGACTGAGTCTAATGTTATTATTTGCTACTCTATGCTATTTTAAAAATTGGAAGGCTAACGTTTGTACTGTAAGCAGTGGGATTGCGCCATCAGCGCTTTATGAGACAGAGAATCCTTTGGCAAGCTGCTTAGCACACCCCCAACTCATCACTGAAACCAAATTTGATGCAAAAGAACCACAGTTAAATGGACAGCAGGAGAACAGAAGGGAGCAAGAAAAGTGACACCCCACATCACTGGGATACTCTGGAACCACACATTCAACAAGTTCAGAGTGAAATCATGCGAGTTTGAAAGATTGTACCAGTTAGAATTGAAGCTGGAGACACAGCTCCTACTTGTTGCATGACCAGGAGGAAAATGGGTTGAGAAAGAAGAGAAAGGTTCATAAAATCCAGTGAGAGGGATATAGTTGGAAAACTTATAGGTTAGCAAAGGGGGAGGATTGCAAATATCTGTTCTACTTCTTTATTAGCCATCCAATTTGGCCTTTTTTAAAAGCAGAATGCAAAACTCAATAACAAAATTGAAAAAAAAAAGCTGAATTAGCTGACTTAAAAAATCATTGAAAGTACTTTTATGCATAACTAGCAATGATGTCTTTATATATAACCATAAACATCTAGTAGTGTCTGACTTGCAGAGAACCTGCAAGAACTAACAGTGGTTTCTTTCATATGAGGGCAGAAGTAAATCCCTGCAATGTTAAGCAGATTAATCAGTTAAACATTTAAAAAGTGATACAGAGAGCAGGAAAAGAAAACAAATTGAAAGTGTTAAGAAATATTATACTTCCATGGAAAAATATTTGCATTCTGACAGAGACGTAAACTCAGTATGATCTTTTTATCTGTTTTACAGAACTCAGGATTACACTGTTGATTTTAGTAAAAAGCCCTTATCCTTTGCTTTACTTGCCAAATCTGAACAGTTGTTTTGATGTAACTTTTCATGTAACAAGTTACATTTCTTGTTCACCCATTACTTAAAAACTCTCTTGAGAAGACATTAGGTGAGTAGAGGAGATAATCTGTTGTTCAAAACACTTTTCTAGTCACATTGTTGAATATAAGAAGGAACATAAAAATTATTAGCAAATTCTCACGTTTCTGTCAGCAGATTGTGATAGTCCAATACTATTTGACAAGATTCACTTTCAAAATTCCACATGGAGACAATTTAACGTTTAACAGAAAGTTCACTTACATTTATATATTTGACATTAGGCAGAATTTTGACTTATTCAAGAGATATATAAGTGTACTGAAATCACAATGACAATAGCAAATGCAATAGGTATGGTATAAATATGATTCCTGTTAATAGTCTTTTTGTGTTCACTGTCATGACACTGGGTATCCACAGCCACCAAGAAGAAATACCTGGGTTGAAGCCAGCTCAAGCCTATTGCTTTCCTCAAAGTCCATTCTATAGGTTGGTTGGTTTTTACACTGGTTAGCTCTATGTAAGAGTCAGGACTTGGTGGTTCCTGGCTTTGCCTCATGACCCTTCGTCAAGGAAGAGGGCAAGGGGCTCAGGCGCCTAAGCCACGGTGCGTGTTTGGCAAGCATTGAACTGCAGGTACGTCCACTGGGCTGGAGCTGGCTGCTCCCATGGGAACTTGTATGAAGACAATGGACACTTTGGACAGCCTGTGCTTACCAGCAGCTAGGGACCAGACCTGTTTGTCCCAAACTTGCCTGCTGAATGATCGCACTTGGTTCCTGAAGCAACGGACCTCACCATAGTGACTCTCAGGTGCCCCCCACTTCTGCCTGTGTTGGCCGAGTGCCCCCCGCTTCTGAAAAAGTCTATAAAAGCTGCCCCTCTGTGACTCACACTTTGAGATCTCCCCACAACGAAGATGACAGATCCATTGGCACAATGCCACGAGGACGCCGCTCAGACATGGTAGCTATGTACTCCCTTCCCCCCCTTTCCTCGTTCTGTATCCTATTTTTCGTTTCTCATTCCCTCTATCGCAAGTGTTGTTGGCATCAATAAAGGTGCATTTGTGTGTGTAATTAAATATTTGTCCCCTTGAGTACTTTTTGCACTCTAAAGATCACAAGAACCTATCACAATCCCTTTTTGGATTGTGACACCCTATATGCTCTTCTCTTGGGAATGGTGTTGTGCAGGGCTGGAAGTGGACTCAGTGATCCTTGTGGGTCCCTTACAAATAATCTTATTCTGTGATTCTCTGATTGTCTCATGCTAATCCAAGAAGCCTCTTGGTTAACACTGGAAAAACCATTTACACAACAGATTCACCCACTCACCCAACTCTTAACACTTGTTGATCCAATCAACTAATACAGCCATTTATCTAAACCAAAGTTCACCCTGTGCTTTGTTTGCATTGAGCTAAGTCTAACTTTCCCTACAATACTTCTGATCTTTTCATATGCTTTTCTAGCTCAGAACTCTACTTCATGAATACACTTCCTATACCTATTTCTTCCAAGACTTCTTCATTGTAGGCATTTATAGCTCAGTCACAGAGACTTTTAATCTTGTAGAGAAGGAGGAAGAATCTGTCTGAGTTATCAGCATACAATATTAATTGCAAGTGTGGCTGATGGAAACCTTTCTATAATATGCTTTCATCCAAAAGGTTGTAGCCTTCATCCAAAAATCTAGAAATAAAGCAATAACTGAAGAAATAAAACTTTAAAATCCATCGGATTACCCATGTAATCTTCTAGTAAACTCTGGATATTCTTTTTATTCTTGTTTTCTTTACCTACTCAACTACTTTACTGTTGAGAGTGCTCTCTGAGATTTTCTTGTGTTTCAACAGAATGTGACTTGGTTTTAGTGAATATGGCTATCAACAGAACAACAATTTACAAACATTAATTATGTTTATTAGAAGTTATATTATAAAATTATAGCAGAAAAACACCTGCATTATTATTCATGCATCATGCATAAAGTTTCTCCAGAGGTTTTTTTTCTTAGCTAAATAAAGCCTTCCTATATGTCCTTACAAAGTCAAAGATTTGCTGAGAACATCCGAATTTGAGAAAAACTACATATCAGCATAAGATTTCTTTTTAGTCACAAAGCTGCAAGCTCAAACAACCTGGGGAGTATAGGACGATTATAAGACCAAATTTTTGTCAATGTGACATCAAGTGACACCAATATAAATTAGAATAATGCCAAAGATCCCCTGTGGACTTGTGCCAGATGTTCACCAGAATATCTGTGATCTGAATCCACCCTTAATACTTTAATAAACATTAAGGGATGGTATCAGCTATCACCAAGCACATCATATAAAATGTGTAGCCTTAGCTGCCTACAGAGCAGAAATCTGTTACTCTGCCATGCTAGAAAAATTCTCAGAAGCATTTAGAGATACACTGCATAGACTGGCTTTTTCAGTCTTATTCTTGATATTTCATGGCAATATTTCAAAGCTGTATTGATTTCTATTGTTTCTGTTGTTAGTTAATATTACATGAAGCCACCAAGAGTATTAGTATAGAACTGGAAAGAGATATCAGTACTTTTCCACAGAAACAAACAAACAAATCTTTTGTGATTTCATCTAAGAATATATGTAGGCAAGAAGCTTTACCATTGAAATATCATATCCAACCAGCCTGACAGAATCCTTCATATGTATTTCCACACCTGTTAAAGAACTTTCAAAAACTACTAATGCCGAATAAAACTGCAGCTTTACAGTTAGCGGATAATTAGACCATTTGTTTTTCTTTGTTTTGTTGTTTTTTCAATTTTTTTTTCAGAGGGGTTTCATCTCCAGGTTGTTTCCCCATTATAAACTTGTAATATGGAATTTATATACCTTATTAATTGGGTTGATAGGAATTCAGTGCTCATTATAATCTGGGAATATAAGAGTTAGTGAAGAGAAGGCTCCTCAAGGGGCATATTTTTCAGTTGACCCTATTCTAACACATAAAATTTCGTAGGATGTTAAACTTGCACCTGGCACCTGGGGTTTTTTTAATGTTAGTAGCTCATTTTGAATCTTTTTGCTCATTATTGCTCCAATCCTCACCAACCATATCCGTTCTGTTCTTTTGTCAATAGCAAGGCATGACAGACTATGCTGAAGCTACCAGCATGCTCAGAATATTAGTAACCAGGAAAATCATATCCAATTAAGGTAAATGAAGCTCTCAGGCTCTAGTAAGAATACAGGGTGATGTCTAAAAATAAGCAACCATTTTCTAACCCAATGCCTATCTTTCTGCCTCAATGAGTTACATTTTATAAATAGCTGGTATTTGAGTGAGAAATAGGAATGTTTAAGTTATTTCTGTCTACTGGAATTTGTGAAATAAGGGCTTGTGTGATGGACAAAAAGTCATCTCATATCAAATGTATTCAATTTAATATTGAAGGACATTTTATTTCTCTGTGGTGTGGCTGTTATGATTAGCTGAATTTTCATGTCCTGCCAATTCTTGCAAAAATAAAAAAATCAAGATGTCACTATTTGTGGATCTTCATTTTTAGCAGGAGATATGGGGAAACCCAGTAATTCACCCAAGAAAACCTTTTCAGTTACATATTCAAATATTTTAAATAATGTCTTTTAGCTACAGTGGAGAGGACAAAAAGAAGTACTCTAAAGGAACCCTGCCATGCTGATGTCAGGAAAGTCAGGCTGCAAAGAATGTTTCTTACTGACTGATTTACTGAATCATAGAATCATTGAATGTTGTGGGTTGGAAAGGGACCTCAAAGATCATCTGCTTCCAGCCCCTCTGCCTTGGGCAGGGAAACCTTCCTCTAGACCAGGTTGTTCAGAGTCCTATCCAGTCTGGCCTTGTATCATCCCAAGGATGGGATCCACAACTTCTCTGGGCAAACTGTTCCAGTGCCTCACAAACCCCACAGTAAAGAATTTATTTCTAGCATTTAAACCTCACCTCTTTTAGTTTGAAGCCCTTCCACTACATTCCTTTGTAAAAAGTTTCTCTCCATCTTACTTGTAGACTCCCTTCAGGTACTGCAAGTGCCATTAGGTGATCTCAAAGCCTTCTCGTACTGTGACTTAACAAACTACTCAAAACTAGTGGTTGAGATCCAAATTCAAATGAGGTCATTCTGACAGGATACATGAACAGGGAGGAATTTCATTTATAAGTACTCCTATTTTAATGTTTTACTTCCAGTAGGTAATTTTCTCAGTTTTTGGTCAAGTATAAATTTGGTGCACCTGAAAACCCTCAGGTTTTCCTTTCATTTTAAAGGAAAAGAACAGATGGGTCTTCAAAACTCCAAGTCCTCATGGATGGATGAACTTTTCAACAATGGTGAACCACGAGTATTTAAAAGAAGAATATAGCACAGCGATGTGAAGTCTGCTAGTAGTTTCCAAGATTACAGATGCTGACATGATTTTCTCCAAGGTAGCTACTGGAATGGAGCCTGGAATGTGGAAAAGTTTTCCTGTATTCACTTCTCAAAGCAAGCATGCTCAAAGTAATTCAAAGCTCCATGTGCTGTTGAAAAACTAGTTAGAATAATGAAGATAAACTCAAGCATGCTTTACCTCAGAGCTCCATTGCAGTTTTAAAATCTGAGGACTTTGACACTAGCTTGCTGTACATTTACTGATTTGGAGTGTAGATATCTGTCATATTAAACCTTATGATAACATTATTGCTGTTTTCTGCTTTGTCCATCTTTTTTTTGCTCAGTGGTAGGTGATAGTGGAATTTCCTTGCTTCCTGGACAGAAAAATAATGACTGCAGGAAGCAAAGATTCTCCTAACGAGGTTTCAATAAACTGGAAAATGAAAGCAACTGTCTGTGACAGTGGAATCAACTGATATGTTGTTTTTCAACATATCAGAATTACAGTTGTTTTTCAACATATCAGAATTTCTATTAAACAAATAACCATACTTGTCTATGCTTACTCCTAGGATATATATCCTTTGCTCACTGTTTTACTGTGAATATTTTCATAATAACTAAATCTGTAATAAAAATTATGTTCTCCCGTTCTTGGGTGCCACTATGCCAGGGCACATGATGCCTAAGATTGTGAACCTGAACACAGCATTATGCACACAGCTTTCAGAGCAGAACTTTCAGCGACTGGCACCATCTACATGGTTGTAGATTTTGCTCTCTCACAAATGCATCTTCAGGTATGGGCTTGCCCTCTTCCGTACTCCTCTTCTTGGCTGCTACAAAGAATCTCTGTGTGTGTCTTTATGTTAAAGAATGGATTCAAAAAGAAGTAATTAATCAGGTAGACCTCTAGCAGGGAGTTGATAGGTCTTTGGCACCATTGCCTATATTGTCCATACATAGGGAGTTTGTACAACACAAATCTGACTATTTGTAGCTATCCTACAAAAATAAGAATCAAAATGAATACCAGACCAAACTGTTACAAAGATCCTTTAACTTCATTAACTTTTACACATTCTTCATATGCCTAATTCTCCATGCAACTTCTTTCCACTGGATAGAAAAAGAAGTCAGTTTCTTGTAACCATAAATCATCCCTGGAAGTAAATTATCAGTGAATGGTATTTTCAAATGGTTCATGGTGCCTGCATCTTACTAAGAAAAATTATTGTCTTAATATCATTGCAAATTGCAACAGAAATATTATGCATACCAGAGTTGTTGTGAATGTTTTATTTAGAAAAACACTGAACCTTAAAAAACATATCATCATTTAAAAATTTACACCACAGTGTTCCATACATTCTTAAAAATTAAAGCTGTCTGTCCTGGCTGTATTTACTTATGAAAAATAGCTCAGCTTTAAATAAAGCCATAAAAATTGCATTCTTCTCATTTCTAGAGGTAATCAGCTATGACAGTCAATGACATAAATCTTTGCTCTATTCATTTTCTTATTCTTATAGGAAAATAAAAATGAAATGTTTATAAAGGTGATGATCAGAGCAGCGGTAATGCAATCTCCACCCTTTCTTTCAGCCATTTTAAAGCTGAATGCATGCTGAGAGAGTTTGAAGGCACTTTATAAGATATCTTGAGGAGTTTAAGAAAAATTACTTGATTCTTATTACTTTTGTTTACCTGTTGTTTTCCATTCTTTTTTGTATTTTTTTACCTGTAATAAACTTCTGAAAAATAAGTTTTCGTAATGTGTAAGGTCATTGGGACCCATCCCTACTCCAGGTGTAGCCTTTTGGTCTCAGTGGAAAAAGCCTCTACAAAGAGGATTTAGACCACTGGCATTGATCTAATGAAATGCTTAAATATGAGAAGTCAGATTATAATATTAGTTGTTTACTCTGAGAGATGTTTCTATGTTTCTTAACAATAGGTGAAGAACACATACACAGTGTGCATATCTTTTCCAAGGTACTTAAGGGAAAGCAAATCCATATATAAAGCTTTGCTCAGTTCAGTTTAGAAGACTGATAGATTTTCATTCTGGAGAATGGATGGGTTATTGAGGTTTTCTTTAACAAATACGGTAATATTTTTATTTCTACATGAATAAGTGTAGAAATAGTACAAATTTATTCCAAATAATTTATATGGAAGTTCTACAGTGTAAAAGTTAGCTATCATCACTAGATTATGCTGATTTTTTGGATCTGATATTAAGCTCACAGTCTTCAAAATCAACAGAAATGAAGTGCAGTTTATAATTCTTCTTCCACCAGAAAGGTATTTGTTCTTGTAAATAGGTAAGGAAGCATAAATATCTACATATGTTGACCCTACTGAGAAGTCAAGGGAAAAAACCTTAAAGATCTGATGTTTACATCTGCTTAAAAGTAGGCAGAAAAAAATTACATAAAGAGATTAAAATTCACAGCTTCAATTAAATCTCTAGATATGTGTTTATGTATGGCATGTAGAAATCAAATGCTTCAAACTGGAATTTTTTGATTCATATGGCATTATTCTTCATACAGTTTCTCTCATTTTTTCCCATGGAGGTGGTGGATGAGAGCTCTTTCAATCAACAGAGGAGTAATTACTCTGAATTTGGATAATGACAAAAACAATTAGAAACACCACCCCATAACCCCACTCCTCATTTTCATTGCTATTTCACAGATTATTCTGAGTTGGAAGCAGCCCAAAATCCAACTCCTAGGTGAATACTCCATATTAAGATTTAGCCCACAATATCAGTGTTATAGTAATAGTTATGGCGCCCAGGTCACCTTTTACATGTTGTGGCTCTTTCTAGTTAAAGGGAAGTATTCTAAAAAAACAGCTCTGGTGGATTTGTCTCTGACTCTCTGCATAAACACGAAATAATTTGGTTGTAGTTAGTGCAACTCATCTGCCTTTGACAATTTAAATCTTAGAGAGCTTCAATTAAGCAAATCAATTACATTTCCTCAATTATCTGGAATAGATGGAAAATTTATATCCTGGATATATGTCTTACAATTAAAACTGTCCCCCCTCAGAGAGGTTACCTTTATTATTGACTAGACAGAAGAATTAAATTTTATTTTAGATAGTTAACATAAGGGACAATTAATCCCCTTCCATTTTGTGTTAAGTACTCAAGAAAGACTGGTGACAATGTTTCAAAAGACAAAGTTGAACTCTTCTGTTTATGTGAGATTGTTCCAGGTCAGAAAAAAACCTCAACAATAATAGTAATAACAATAATATAACAATAATGACAACAACAACAATAAAATAATACTAATAATAATTTGGTGGGGTTTTTTTAAGTTGTTGACATTTGTGGTTCCTGCAGAACCACATTAACTAGGCTTGGGCACAGACAGTCCGAAAATGTATTATGAAAATTGTGACTATGGGTTTATCTCCATCTGCTTGACATGAAAAAGAGGATTTTTTTTCCCCATAGGTGTTTCACAGGCAGTACAACATAATAGTAAACATGAAAAATGCTAAAAGTGTTTATTAATGCAAATAGAACTGAGTGTTTAACAAGAGAATATGACATTTTTGACATTCTGACATACAAGTAAGAAATTTCCTGGATCTTGCTAAACTACAAAAATTAACCATTATGATCCATGTATTCTCCTTGTTCCACAAAAATATGTATAATGAACTGAGTACCAATGTTGTGCTTTGACTTTCACTACTAAACTGTAAGTCTTGGAAAATTACAGGCATTATGTTGTTCAATTATTACAATTTAAAGAGCCTTCCTTGAAATTCAGTGGAAAAATCTCCCATGTACAATTTTTTTTCAACAGTCATAAAATTTGTTTTGCCCTACACACAACACTTTTTCAGTTACTCAACAATACGTCTATCCTCAGTACTCCTGTACACAACCTCAAAATCTTTGAGTCACTGTTTCATTGTTTCACTATTGTGATCATAGCAGGACAATACTAAACTATGCTAACGGTTATGTATGCAAATAGTTTTGAAAAAATATTTTACATCCCTCTCCTTAAATGTTAAAAAATATTGCTAAATCAAATCAGTTTGGTTCTATTGAAGAACAAGTGAAAATGATGACTTGAATCTGAAACTAGGACCTATTTTTCATTAAGACAGTGGGAAAAGAGTATTTAGAAATAAAATATAGATAAGCAGACTTGTCTGGTATTACTTGGAACAATAATCATATATCAGTATGAAGGAGAAGGAAAAACTGACACAGCTGAAAGGAATAATCTACAGAAATACGAAATAATAAAGATGATATACTGCTCAAGAAAAACAAAAAAATTGCCTTCTGTGGAGCCTTCTTATTATCTAAGCATCAGGGTGAAATTTACTCTGAAGAGCTGTAGACCCTGAGATGCTGAAAATTAGAAACTTAAAAAAAGAAGAAGAAAAAAGAAAAAGAAGAAGAAAAAAAGGAAAATTTTTGACTTCTTTTTTTAAAGATGTCTATAACAATGAATAATTAAAATTAAAGACAGTCACCACACTTGAACCCTGACTGGTTCAATCAATAGCACAGTATTTTCCATGCAGAATTTAGTCACACACATCTAAATATTGAGATTGTATGCATACTAATGTGAAACACCAGAGTTTCAGCTTTATAAAAATGCAAGTATAACCTCAAAATAATCACAGTTTTCACTAGAAGTTGCTTTAGATTTGCTAACAGATGCTGCTGTAATTATAAAAAGACTTTACATCTTCTATTTTGAGTGAGGTTTCTGATGCAGCTTTTCTAGCACATGGAAGTATAAGATTTGTGAATTTTATATACTGGCATAATTTTCTGTCTTTTCTTTACGTGTAGTCAGTCTCCTTGGCCTATCACTCTTCTAATGGCATATTAGGCTGTGGGCCTAAAAATTGATTCAAAAGAAGGAAAGCAAACCTGAAAATTAAAAAACTGTGGGACTGGAAAGACACAGGAGCACTTGGGGCAAGTAGGATATTTAGTGCAAAATCATCCAAAGAAAACTTAGCCTTATGACTACCATAAAAGTCATAATATACTACATAATGCTTTTTGATAAATTTCAGATGTCAATACAATGATCAAAAAACAGAGTAAATGCAATGTCCTACAGAAAAATAACAGGAGAGAAAGAATTGTATCAGATAAAACAGAATTATTTGCCTTCCACAGATCACCAGCATGGCTCTTTCCTCTGTATCATTAAAATATTCTTCTAGTAATACCCTTATTGTACAATCCCCAAATACTGAGTATGGTCTGCAGAGAAGATTTGGAGCGACTACAGCTTTTCTTGATGATAATTTCTTTTATGTCAGTGAAGGCATGTAAAGAAGTAAAAGCTCTCTAATCACAATTATTCAGAAAGTAACTTATTGCTTTGTGAGCCTATGAGTTTGCACAAGGGAAAATGTATATGCACTATGGAATAACTATATGTCTGATTGTATTAGAGCATGTGATCTTTCTCTTTGAGCTAATAAACATGGGAAACTGTAAAATTCTTTTGTAGTATGATTTTTATACCACCATCTCAGTAGCATGTGTATTCACTATTTATTTTTCTTGTATTCAGCTCTCTCCTAAGAGTTATTCCTCAACATAACACAACACAAGCAGAGTGTTTTTGTGACCAGTGGAAAAAGACATCCCTATGAGTTTGAATTCTGTGGGTTTTGACACTGTTGACTCATATGAACTTATAATTTGTATTTGTATTCTTTAAATTTTCCTCTCCAGCCTTGACCCACAACATGCTTTAATTTTCAAATTATGTTTGAATTATTAACACGTATTCAGTGCTCAGTTTGACTAATTCTCTGTGGGTAGCCTTAAACTTTAGCAAAGATTTATAGCATCTCTGAGAACATTAAAGAAGTCTGTGATACAGAAAGCAAAAGATAATTAGCATGAAAGTAGAGTTTTTGAATGCATATTTGCAATTTTTTTTCTCTTATTAGCGATGAGAATTGTACATTGACTTCATTCAGTACATGCCTGGGATTCATGTCTCCCATCTTTACTGAACAGTGCAAAGAGCTTCTTAATGCTACTAAGACTTTCCCAGCTGGCCAGCATTTTATGAACAAGGGCATAAAAACCTATCTGAGACATTTTATGGTATATCTCTGATTCTACTTCCATGTAAATTTTGGATTTCTTGAATTTCTCCTACTTACTCAACCAAGGCTGACACAAAATCAGGAACACAGTTTACATGAGGCGGTTCTAAAAAATGTCACTGTTTTTGTAGGTTTGTACAGACTTTCAGAACTTCCATTATATTCATTAGCTGTGAAACTAATATAAATATTCTGGAGTAGAAAAGAAAAAGAGAAGCTAGAACTAAACAAGAAATTGTTTAGAATGTCAAACTCCATGACCTCTTTCTAGATGAAAGTGGAATGACAAAAGAAAGCTTAAAGACCCTCATTAAAGTACCCCAGAAATAATTGATATTTGTGTTCATTCACACCAACTCATGAAAATTTATTCTATCTGTAAGTGCAAGCATTCTGAAGGTGCTTTAGAAGTACATTCTAATGTTAATAATGTTAGTGCTACCACTCCTTTTGGTATGATGGACCACAAGAACTACTTTAAAACACCAACTTTGTGAACACCTGGAGTTAGAAAATTGAGGGATCCCCTTTGATTGCTTTGATTTACATCCAAGCTGCTCATAAATGTCCCACTCAAGTGCCTGAACATTAGAATCAGAAAGCTGAAATCAGTACTTCTTTTCTGACTCAGTATTTTTTTTTCCCAAATAATCTTAAAAAGCAAGAAACTCTGAGATCCAAAGTCAGGTTATAAAATTTAATTAGTCTAATAGAGGAGAACGAATTTTCAAGAGTGACCAAAGTTATGCTAAACATAACTGAAGAGGACTCTGCAGAAAGTTTAGCTTGTGTTTTCTCAGAACAAGAAATCTCCATCTGTCTTGGTTCTTAGCTGCCAAAGTGCACCAGGACAGAGTTTGTGCAAGGACTGTAACATAAGGATTTGATACAGACTTTAGGAAATCATGTTTAACTTCTATAAATCCATTGTTGCAAAGAATCCAACTTGTATGGAAATTTTCAAGTACATGGCTGCCAACCCTACAGACAACAACCAAGATACCTCTTGGTTGATGAATGTCTGAATGTCAGCTCGTTACTTCAGGGTCAAAAGGGGAAACTGAGTGAAATAAAGCTGAGGAAAATAAGGCAGAAAAGGATGATATAAAAGGCAGCTAAAGGTTCTTTCATGCACATTCAGTGGCTATGTTAGGATTTGAGTCCTTAGAACTCTACAACGAAACACAGTCCTTTCCATATAAATGACATTAGGAATATTGGCCATTTCAGTCATAATAAAGAGCAGATGAAAGCAGGAAACAAACCTCTTTAATGATCTATTCATGCTGCTGTGCAGAAAGTATGAGAGAAAGATGGCCTGCAGACAGTGATAAAAGGGTTCTGTGATGGACAAGTTTTGCACTACACAATATAGGTTAGCCTTTGATTCATTTATATACTGTTAAAAAATGTACATTTATGCAAATCCTTTATACTACTAATCACTTATAGACTGAGCTGTGTAAAATGGGTCCTTTTATTTTACCATGGCTTTTTGTGCCATATCTTAAAAATCCTCATCTCTCTTCCAGTGAAGTTGTGCTATCAACTGATATGTGGTAAAGGCAAGCACTTGTTTGATAAAAAATAGGATAGATGAAAGCACAGAAGTTCCATGGCGATGAACAACATAAAGAAATCTACAGATATAATAAAGTATGAATAAGATAAGACTATGGAGGAATTAAGAAAGCATCTGTTTATAAGGTTTATTATATGTATTTAGAAAATATCTCTTCTGAAAGAAAGTTGTCACACTTTACAACAATCAAATAGATTCATAACTATTCTATTTTATAGAAATGTCATAATGTGGATTTCCCTTAACCGAAGGCTAAGGATAAGTGAGTAGTGCATAATATTTTAAAGAATTTAACTTTCACAAGAAAAGGCAGTTTATTAAATATAAAAGTTGTAATGTACACCAAATTCATACACAAATCAGTATTACATTTTTTTCTGCCAATTTCACACTGAGGACTTCTGCCAGAAAATTAGGTCAAATTATTTAAGATCAGTTTTTATGTGCTGCCTCAGGCTCATGGCTAATAAAATATAAAATCATATTTGTTGCTTTTACATTGGAACAGATTTTTATGAAAAATCATGTAAAGCAGAAAGTCTATGTGTTTGTATATTATATATTGCAGTAAACGTTAATAACTAATTACTATGCCTTGCCCCTTGGAACAGCAGAAGGCAGCCGTGTTTTCTCACTCAATAACAGATACACCAAATGCTGGTCTCCCTTTTGTAATAGATGGGCAGGGAGAGTTGAAAAAACCAAATGATCACTTCAATTATCTCCATAGTAGTGCTTTTCAACTATTCCAGTAGTATTTCTTCATGGTTGATTGTTGTCTGGGATTTACAGATCAGAAAACATTAGCCTATCTTTCTAGAAAGAGCTTGATTAAGTCCACCAGCATGGCTGCAGTATGTGTTCTGCCCATTTCTGTGCTGACACTTTTCTTTTATGCCATTCAAGTTCTTTATCTGCACAGCTGCTGCTTCACTTATTAGTATTCCACAAAGGACCACATTCTAGGATGATCCATGCCAGGACTTCTCTCAAAGGCAATCTGGATGAAATTTCATACTGCACACTCCTCCAACATTGTTCCAGTCGCCTTTGCACTTTCGTGTGGCCACATGCACCTATCTGGGCATGTAACATACACGTTTCACCTCCTGCTAAAAAAATACTTCTCTAGTAAGCTGGAACATACTTCATGATGTCATAGACCAAAAAACCATAATTTTTTTTTCAGTTGCAATCATTTTAAATCAACACTGTCTCTATGCTCTATTTCTAAAGACTAAACTTCCCAGTTTTTCATAGTACTTCTCTGCACTTTGATTGTCTATCAGTATTTGTTAATAGAAAAAAAAAAAAAAAAAAAAAAGGCGTTTCCTTNATAGTTTGTTTATTAAAAAAAAAAAAAAAAAAAAAAAAAAAAAAAAAGGCGTTTCCCTACTGCGCAGATTTCATGGTTACCTCTAGATATTTGGCTTTTCTTTTGACTCTTTCTCCTAGCAGCAAAAAGTGATGGCTTTGAATGCTGGAAAATATCCCAAACATACATGAGGTCTTAATTTTAAATCCACATTTTAAAGTCGCCATTTTCCTTGCAATTAAATGTCATTGCAATTTTTTAAAAAGAATATATTTACTCTATTTGTTTAGAAATATATTGTGCAGGGCTGTCAACTAGACATTTATATTGCTCAGTGTTAGATCAGCTAAACAAGGTTTTGGTACCAAAAAATTCCAAATATTCTCAACCATCCTAACCAATTAATTGCACATTGAAGGGACAAAAAGAAAAAAAAAAAAAAACAAAAAAAACCCTGTACACAAAATATTATTTGTATACATATTGAGGTATTTCAAAGGTATGTTTCATTAGCTCTAATTCATGCTGATAGCACACCACAGAGAATGTATTCATGCCTATGCTGGGACAAGTTTGTACAGTAGATAATAAATAAATAAATAAATATTCAATTTTAAAACTTACTCTAAAATTTCTACCATGTAAGTGTGATGGTTTTAGATTGAAACTGGGCAGAAACACCAATTCATGCAGTGGTTTCATGTTCACCAATTTCTGTTTTTCAAAATAAATGTAATGGTCTGAGTGCTCACTAGAATTATTTACCCTTTTTCTGCTGTGAAATAGGATTATGAGTAAAGCAAAGCAGGCTCAAAGTTTAAAAGGATATAAAGACAGGTTTATTAACAAAACTACAAGAGAGAGAAAAAAATAAGAAAAAAAGCTTCAAAACACTTCTCTCTCCCCAGACAACTGTTCACTTTCCCACTAACAATATAAAGAGACAAAACTTTGGACTTTCAGTCAGTTTCATCACTTTAAAATAGCCTTTCATCAGTTCTTAGGGAGAGACGTCTCTCTTAGAAATCCCATGCAGACATTGCCACAAGAAACAATTTTCTGGTGGGTCTCCTGTCATAAATCTGCAGCCGCCCAGAAACTCTGCAAACCGTGAAGTCCCTCCCATTGGCAGCTTTTCCTGCAACTGCATATGAGCCATGGATTCATGCATACTCATGGGGTATCATTTTAAAAACTAATGGCTCCAAAAGCAAAGGATTTTTTCATCTCAAGGAACAGAGATCTTTTCTCTTTCTAGGGGCAGATCCTCATCTTCATCTCATCTCTCTCTCTCTGTTCAAGTTTCTCATAAGACCACAAATGCTTCAATATTTACTTAGTCCATCACAAATGCCTTTACTTATCTCTAAAATTTAAATACTCTCATAATCTCCCCAATGCACATTTTTCCACAGTGTAAAGGGATATTTTAGTCCAGTCTCCATGGCCTCACAAGAGAAGTCCAGCCCAAACTAGGCAACTCCTCATCTTCCTTCCAGCCTGGGACTTTTACTCTCTCTCTCTCTCTCTCTCTCTCTCTCTTCACTGACTTCAGCCTCATGCCATGTCTCTCCATGTTTCACTCTGGCTGTTCTCTCACTCAGAGAGAGGATTTAATATTTTGCAAGTTTCATCTGTCAAGGAAAGAGTTTGCATTCTCCAGGTCTGCAGAGGGCATGATTGCTCTTCCCTGGGAAATGGCTAAAGTTGGGAGATTCAGGCTGTGTCGAGGCTGGAGCCGGGATCTCTGGTGTGGCTGAGCTTTTGCCCCCCATTTCCTCTGCAAGGGTTCTTGGTAGCAGTGGCCAGAGCTGTCTATGGTGGAGCATTCTTCTGGAAGCTGTGCTGGGGGAGAAGAAAGGAAGGGGCCTGGCTCCTGCGAGGGGCCGTGTGGCCCGGTTAGGCCTCCTGGGCCGAGGTGGTTGGGGGAAGAGGCGTAGTAGCAAGACCGTAGCAGCTGCTCGAGGCATACTTCTCCTCTTCTGCTGCCCGGGAGTCACCCGGCCTGGTGTGCTTTTTGGGAAAGGCCTGGCCTGGGCAGGGCTCGGCCGGCGTGGCCCCCCTCCCATAGAAAGGAGGGAGCCGGGACCAGTTTACCTCTCCCAAAGCAGGAAGAAAAAGGAACTTTTCCCAGTATTCTCTGATTTTAACATTTGTATACCCAGAGGTGTATCTATTTTCTACTGATTTAACCAGATATCAATATTCAACCTTAGTTACTGATTGGGTTTTGCTATAACTTCCTAGAAAAGTCACTTCCTGGCAAAACCACCACAGTAAGCTACCACGTTAAGGAAACTTCCCTCTCCAGCCATCCAGGAGCCTCTCTGGCAGTCACATCCCTTACCACCTGAGCTGGGATCAAAGCTCCTCCACGGTTACATGCACCACACTCACACATTCAGATTGGGTGTCCTTACCAGCTTGACTCCAGCTCCACTACCATGGCAGTCTCAGATACCCAGATCCTTAAAATAATTTAATTGTGATGAAATAACTGAATAACCAGATAACAGTTCAAGCTAGGTGTCTTTGAGGAGGGACTCAGAACAAAGGAAGCTGTTTTATACCTTCACAGTCTAAAAATGGGCAAGTCTGGGGCCATTGACTCCTGCTGTGTCTCTGAGTGTCTGGTCTGCCACAGGTCCCTGGACCCTTTTATGCAAAGAGCTGACAGTTCATGGTCTCTTTTCTGGGCCTTTTGCCACCCAGAGCTCAGCTTGTTACTCACACTGCAGCTGCACACTGAGACACCTGCACTGAATGTGTTCCTCAGCAACCATAGGTACTAATTTTTCTCCCTAGTTCTCTGTCCAAATAGGCATTAATATCTTACAGATAAAAAAAAAAAAAGAAAAAAAGAGTCTTGTTTTGGGCTTTAATTTCAAACTCTAACCCCCAAAGCAAATGTTATTCCAATATCTCTGAAATAGTTGCGAAGTTTCCATTTCATCAGTCAAAGAGTCCTAAGCCTTCCACCAGATAGGAAAATGAAAACCTTACTCATAAAGGACCATGCAGACTTCAGCTGGTGAAAATTAATAGTTAAAATTAACTTAGAGTACATCACTATCTGTATAAATAGGCTGCTTGCACGCATTTTCCTTTCACAGATTTCTCTGTTTTATGAACCTATTTGTATTTTTGTCATCTATGACATCCTGCAGCAACAAGTTTCACAATTCAGCTGATTTTTGTAAAAAAGTACTGCCTTTTGTTTTCTTTAGCATCTAGTTCCCAGGAAGTTCTTCTGATGTACTTATGCACATCTTCCAGTTCACTCAGGACTTTATTTACTAATTTCAGTTTCTTTTTTTTTTCTAGCTATAGAGACTCTGTTTGAACAAAATCTCCCTGCTCCATAAGTTCTATTATTCTTTATACCATAGTCTTTTTTTATGTATTCTACTGAGACTAGAAGGAGAAACAAAACTGCAAAGTGTTTACCCATTTCTCTAAATATGCTCTTAAATTGTTTTTTATTCCTTTCTTAGTCTTTCAAAATGCTATATTCAGGTTTTTTGAGAACTTTCTAGAATGGGTCTGATATTTTTTTAGAATTGTCTACAATGAGTCGGGAATCACTTTCCTGAATGGTAATAAGTGATTTAGGTTCTCTCATTGTTTATATACATAGATGTTTATCCATCTGCTCATTATTCTACTTTTATCACCACTGAATATCATCTTTTACTGCTCTTTCAGTCTTGTAAACTTGTGCAACTTTTCACTGCCAAATTTTGCTTTTACTACCCTGAATAATTTAATACTCCCAGAAAACTTTATCACCTCACTACTCACCTCTTTTCTAGAAAGCTTATGAATATGTGCAATATACAAGCATGTGAGGAAATACAATGTGCAATGAATTTGAAAGTGTGTAGCTCTGGCTTCCTGTTTTCCCCCTTTTTTCCACACCACTGAAGCCACTCCATCAGCCAAGGACTACATAGGATTGCAGAGAGATAAAAGGTAATTATTCATCAATTTAGGGATGGAAGAACAGTGCTAAAACCAGAACAAATATTTGCAATAAGTTTTCCAACATTTCTGGTGGAAATACTTGCTCCTTAAAGGCAGGATCAATGTGGGGCCAATAGCCCAGAAAAGGCCTAGGTGAATGACTGCTCTTTCCTTTCATATTCAGGTGGGTTTTTACAGAATGAAATTTCTTTCTGTGCCTTTCCTACTAACATGATATCTCAAATTTACATTTTCATTTTCCTATTTCAAGAGCAAAAGTACTACCTGGGAGAAGTGAATGCTAGCATCCACTAAGGTGTTTTTTGTTTGTTTGTTTGTTTTGTTTTGTTCTGTTTGTTGGTTTGTTTGTTTTGGGTTTTTTTGTTGTTGGTTTGTGTGTTTTTTTTTTTGGGGGGGGGGGTGGTGTTTGTAGGTTTTTGTTTGTTTGTTTGTTTGTTTTTTCTTTTTTCCTATTTTTGGATTATTGATTGCTGTTTTTGGGAAATTACCAGAATCTCAAAAGAGTGTTCCAATATCAGTGTGATTGTTCCTAAACTGAGCTTCATGTCATAAATG
Source organism: Hippolais icterina (assembly GCA_013400075.1). Taxonomy (NCBI): domain Eukaryota; kingdom Metazoa; phylum Chordata; class Aves; order Passeriformes; family Sylviidae; genus Hippolais; species Hippolais icterina. The sequence goes on from VWYN01025630.1 coordinate 124,207, forward strand.
TCAGTGAATAAGAAGGGAGTCCCTGCAAACCATAAAACCCAGTGAAATATTAATTGGAGATACACTCAGGACTCTGTGCAAGGAGAAGAAAATTGTTTATAACCTACTGCTAATGCAGTCTCATTTCAGATACCTGTAAGTACCAAATACTTCTTTAAAAGTGGTATGCTGTTACTAGAAAGCTAGTCCAAAACATGCTCTGGGTTTAGGTACATGTATCTATTTTAACTTGTGGGCTTGGCTTGTTGTTCTATTCTAGCTCTTTCCTTTGTTTGTTATTGTATAGCTTTTTAATTGAATGTAGTATATAACCAGTTTTATTGCCTATGTAGACATGCATAGTTCTAGAAACAAAGCAAATACATGAGGGAATAAGAACTTTTACTTCAATTTTCTTGAGGAAGAGGAAAAAAATTATAGGTTACTGATCGTGGTTGATCTCGCGACAATTCAAAGAGGTATTACACTAGAGAAAATCTTTCAATCTGGAATTTTACATAGATTTTTATGTAGTTTATTACTATTCAGAACTTATGAAGGAATTAACTTCAAATTCTCTATTTCTGTCTCTAGATTAGTTAAGATCATGTGTTGTAATTTCTCAGATATTTTTCTTGGAACATTACCAAACTTAATTCTACAGCTTGCACTTAATAATGAAACTAAGAAAAGTTTCCTAAGTAACAGTGCTCTACCTAAGCCAAGTCAGGTGAGAAGCAGAGGAAGAGCTACCTCCTTTTCAAAAAAAGTGGGAATTGGTCTTGATGAGGAGACCAATCCAAGTTCATTTGGTGATTTTTTCATGTGCTAGTTTTGCCTAACTCTTTTGTGGTAGAGTTAATTTTTTTAATAGTATGAGGGTCTGTTTTGGTTTTGTGCTGATAACAGTGTTGATAACACAGAGATGTTTCCATTATTGTTGTTATTAGTGCTTATACAGAGTCAAGGCCTTTCCTGTTTCTTGCACTGCTCCAACACTGAGGAGACAAGTCACAGTGAGGAAATGGCCATGAAGTACACACACACAGTTCGGTCATCATCAGAAGGCTTTACGACCTTTCATCTTTTCTCTTTTATAACACAATGCACTGAAAGGGAAGTGATTGGTCAGAGAAAGACTGCATCTCTTCTCCTTTGGTAAACACCAGGTGAAGGAAACATTGTTATGAGAAAAAGATCCTGAGAAGAGTCAGCGCACAGATATTTACAACAACAATGAGAATGTGTTTTGAGAACGAGAACTTGTAGATCAGTTTCTCATGGGAATCAGCAGGTTAGCAGCAGAATTCCCAAAGCCAAAAATACAGAGCCACAGAGACACAATCAATTTGGAGGTGACACAGCAAGGACAGCTGAACCCAGCTTCCCAAAGGGATATTCCATACTGTATGACATCATACACAGTACATAAATTGAGGGGAAGAAGGAGGAAGGGGGTACTTTCAGAGTGAAGGCATTTGTATGCCCAAGTCAAAATTACACGTGATGGAACCCTGTTTTCCTGGAGATGACTGAATGCCTGTCTGCCCATGGGAAGCAGTGAGTGAATTCCTTGTTTTGTGGTGCTTATGTGCAGTGCTGTGTATTGCTTTACTTATCAATCTGTCTTTATTTCAAAGCATGGCTTTTTAGCTTTCATTTTTTCAATTCTTTCCTCGGTACCACTGGTGGGGGAGTGAGAGTGTGACTGAGTGGTACTTAATTGCTGGTTGGGATTAAACCGTGACCATTTATTTAGAACAGTTCTATAATGAGCAAACATCTATGGGTTTACTTGTTTTGGTTTTAGATTAGCTTTCCATGATTGCTGTAATATCTACTGTTAGAATCATTTTGATATACCATTTAAAGTGACACATAGTAATATGCAGTAGTTATCATTTTTACCCTGAACTCTGTGTAACACTAGATTGAAGAATAACTGTGTAGCTGTGCAGATGGGGAATAATAGCAAAGATCTTGTAAGTGTGGGCACAGGATGAAAGCGGAGGCTTCAGGCTATCAGGCTTTAGGCATACTTTCAGCAAACAAAAAGGAAGCTATCCAACATATGTAAACTACACTGTACACAGAAAAAAAAAAAGAAAAACAATATCACCAAGAAGATCCTAACATGAATAAAAAGAACATAACCTTGTCATGGTTCTGATGACAGGTTTTGAATGTTGATGACTCAGCTCAAATCTATTCCTCCTGCTTCTTGGGAGACTGATCCCATCAACCTTAGGACCCACAGAAACACTGGAAGTGTGAGCATATTCCCGAGAAGCTATTAGATACTAAAAAGTTTGTGTATACCAACATTAAATATTTCATTAAAGCTACTTTTTTCTTGCAATGATTGCCTGATTTGGTTACTGTCTTTGTAAATCAAGTGATTTTTTTTAACAGTTTAACTATCCTTTCACTAGCCTAATAACAAATTATTGCCTTAAATATGAAGATAGTTTCCTTAACCCACAGAAGCTGCAGTGTATGACTGATCTAGTGCCCTGCCCTGAAGTTCTGGTAGGAGTTTGGAAGCAACCACTGAAGACAGTTCTGAATTTGAGTATAGGGATAAACAAATGAGATCTTATAAATTTTGTTTATCATATGGCTACTATTGCCTGTACCAGATACTTTTTAAATGGACTTTTAATAGTTCCACTGATTATATCTGAAAATACAAATGTGATGGAGCTTGCAACAAAAATCTGAAAATGTCACTGCCAGAACTCTGTTGAGGACCATAATAGTCTGAAGAAGAGTTCTGGCTTGCATCAATGGATAAAAATTTTCACTATCACTTCTTTAAGTTTTCATTTTTATTTTTGAGGAAGAGCTATTCAAAAACTATTAGGAATGAGTGAGGTAAAATTCATGCTTTGAAGAACAGAAAAAAAATGGCTGATTTTCACAAGAGGACACTTTCATTGCTGGTCAGGACCAGGACCTAATGAGAAGTCAGGGAGTAAAAGGGTGGCAGAGACTTATTCCTGCTTTTAATGGTAAATTCTGATTCTTCCATCTAGTTCTTCTGTGAACAACTGCAAGAAGTGTAGACCTGCTGGGGCCAAATTCCAGCTCCTGGCTATTTTGCAGTGCAAGCCAATGCTATGCCTTACTTGCAATGCAAGCCGAAGAAATGGATTTCTCCTATCTAATTGCAGTCAACAGCATCAAATGGCAGTTGGAAAAAAAAATCTGTGTGCTGGCTGAATGCAGTTATTCTTTGGATAAGTAACACATCTTCATGGTTCTTACCACAGAGATGTGTTATATATTCTGTATTTTAGAATTTTCCTTCTGTTTTCATTTAGATTTCATACTGTCCAGCTGATTTTCCCAAAGCAGATAATTGGCATTCTATGGGAGATGTCTGTTTTGGAGCCACACTTTCTTTTTGGAACTGTTAACTGTGGGATGGACACTCACTGTTTCCTACAGGTCAAATGTGTCATGGATTTTAAGCTGTGGAAATATTAAAACTTATATAGACCTTATATAGACCTGGCAGTAGACCATTTTGAGCAAGCTAAAGGTTTTAAGCTGAAGATATGAATATACTATCCTAATTTTCATGGTTTAGGAATGGTATTCCCCAAAAGTATTCAGTGCCCCTACCGCGTCTCTCAGAACCACATCCTACTCCGCTTTGCCTCCCCTTTCCTCCTGTAGGGGAGGAAATCAAGAATTGGAGGCAGCAAAGGCAAAGATCTTGGGTTGATACAGGAAAAAAAATACTAGAAATAGTAATAACATAAGAAAATAAACAATAACAGCAAAAAAACTAATAAGAGGTATGAGAAAATAAGTTATTCATAAAAAAACCTTCCCTGATAAAAGACACCTCATCACATTTTCTCAACTGGAAGGAACTCCTTCTCCTCAGAAGGAGAATGCCTTCCCTCTGTGCCCAGCAACAATGTGCGGTGGTACAGAATAACTCATTAACCCTTTCTTGGCTGGAACCAGGACATTATTCTAAGAAGAATAGTTTTATTTTACCAGAGTAGATAACTGAATAACAGTTTTTGCCAAAACAAGGCATGGTCATGATATAAAGATGCCACAAAATTTTTTGGTACTTTAAAGCTTTACTTCACTATGAAGTATGATAGATGTAGAGCTGGTGCTGAAGAAAAGAAGAAAAATGTTAAAGACTCTTTGTGTACTTTCCAGACTCAGCATCAGAGGATAATATTGTCATCTTGAGCTGTAGATTAACTGTTGGAAAGATGATCTTATAACTCTTTTCCAACCTAAATGATTCTGGGAATCTGTGGCAGATGGAGTTCAGTGATGGCTATTGGGAGAGGCTGTGGAAGGAACAGCAAAAAGAGTGACTCAAACTTTGAGATATTTCTTGGTCAGAAATGCATTAAAATATGGAGTCAGTAATTAAGATGTAATTTAACTATAATCCTCATCAGTACTGTCTATCTACGATTTTTATATACTATTTTGTCTCTGTGTTCTCTCTCATACTAAGAAAACATCTGAAGGACATCCAAAATGGAGATATTAAATTAATCTCATCTATCAAAAGTGCAATAAGCTGTTCTAGGCTTCCCTGCTTGGAATTAAAGCTCTTCCCCTGATTTCTGCAGCAGCTTAATTCTTATGCACTCTTCCTTCATGGAGGAAAGAAAGAAATAAATTAGTTTTTTTATTTCTTCAACTTATTAAAAGAAACATGAAGAAACTGTGAATCACGCTATGACATGAATGAGGAGGAAATTGTCTGAAAAGAATTCACTTGTAGTGAAATAAACTCACATAACATGAAATGAAAATCCTGACGTACTTCATAGTGTTTCAAATAGATTTATATTCTATTGCTAGCAAAGAGCAAATCAAGCTATGATATAGAAAAATTTGCATACAGAAACTGCTCAGAAAAGACAATTTTCTTTACACTATCCTCCATTTTCTAATATCCACCTCCTTATTGACAGTCAAAACTTTTATGATACTCTTTGTAAATCTTGCCATCTCAGTGATAAACTCTCATCCAGAATAAAGACTTGGTGGTGGAGAAGTGTCACAGCCTGGGAAGAGATGTCAAATCTGAATTAGATCTTCTCATTCTTAAAAAAAATCTACAGTTTCTTAGTCTGTGCAATGTACCAATGGACAGAGAAGTTTCAAGTGTGTGTTATTTGGAAGAACAGCACTGTAGGAATGAAAGAAAATTCACCGAGTGTTTAAAATGCTAAATTGTGCTCTAGTACATTTCTACCATCAGAGAACAGAAGAGAGATGAAGAAGTTACTTAAAAAGAACCCATTTATAATAAAATGGCACTTGAATAAAAGTCTTGATTTTTTCACCGTTTTTTCTAAGGTGTTCTCTTGTTCTGCTTACAGTGACCAGCTCAACCACAGCACAGTCTTATCATAGTTAGAAACTGATATCTAACAATCTATCTAAATTCAATGGACTGTTCCTGTACATACAATTGACATGTACCAAATGCAAAAATTCTATTTATCAAAAGATAAGAAAATTCATTTATTATATGAAAAGGTGCTGCAAGAAAAACATAGAATGTAAAACAAATAAAAGCACTACATGCACTAGATAAAACTGCCTTAGTAATTTTAATGCAATATTAATAGCCACAATTGATTTACTTTCAATTATTAAAGAGAAATTAAAAACTCATAACAAAAATCAAGTTTCTTTGCTTTTAAAAATATTACTTGTTGCTGCAAATAACTGAAATACATATTAAAACAGTTAAACAGTAAAAATTTTAAAATACTATGCCATCATGTGTGAAGAGCTCTTTAAGTATTAAAGAATATTGCTAGCATATGTGAAGAGCTTTTTACCTAGTCCCTTGTCTCAGATCTGTATGTGTGTATTGGTTTGAAGACCGTGATTAGTTTAAGTGTTTTAGAGAGAAAGTGTGTAATGATCTAATTGTCCCACTTGGTCTAACATTTTCACAACCATTGTTTCCTCACATTTGTGAAAATTTGGTTGACACTTGAGAATGGGAAATTACAGCCTTCTTCATTAGACTGAAAATAAAATGACCATAAAGCAAACTATTCATTCTTCTTTTTTGTTTTGGAGATACATATATGTATACTCATACATTTGCAGAGTTGTCACTGATGAACTCAATATAGAAGACACAAAAAGGACAGAAAACTGGGAATGGGTTAAAACTGTAAATAAACTTGAACTATCAGACTTCTGCAACTTGTGTTGAATTTAAAATGTCATTACACAAAATCCTTTAAATTGTACCTTTAATATCTGAAGGCAGAAAACTAATATCTTTGAAAGTAAATTTGCAATGGAACAAGAGTTCAATGAAATATAGCAAAATTCCTATATTTAATAAAGCTCTCAATAGGATCAAAAGCTTTTGTATATTTAAAAAACACTGTGTTTTCAGCTGCTGGAGGGGTATAAAATTTCGTTTTTTCAGGCTCTTGCAAGTTTTTTATTAAACATTTGTAGTCACATACACATTCACAGAATGTGAATTCCTATAAACCACCCTGAGACCAAAACCTGTGCAAATCCTAATCTCCAAGTCCAAATCAAAATTCCCAAAACTTTGCAAATAGTACCTATGAATATCCAGCCAATGGATAGACATCATGCTGCAAGTTTGTAAATCCTCCACATTTTTATCATAATTTCATGTATCTGCAAATTCAGATCAGACATGCATTTGCAATTTACTCTATGCTCCTCATTATTTTAGAGTTCAAAATGATCCAGGCACAACCGCATGTAATTCTGTGACCAGCTTAGTTTTGAATGCTAGCAATATATGCAACTGAAGCCAAAATCTCAAAAATTGTACACCTGTTACATTCCAGCTGCAGTTTTTTTGAAGCACTAGTATTTAATTCCGAGGGTTACTGTGGCTTGTGTGTGTGCCATGTGAGCACAGGTAATACCTTGGCAATACCTTGGGAATACATAGTTACACAAGAAGTTGTCTTGGAAGAGAAGTACTGGGTCAAAAAAAAAAAAAAATTCAATAGCTAAACTCATCCTTCCTTGAACTCTCTCTTCCTGAAGACTATGAGGTAATACAAAAAGAAAACTCAATTTGCCAGTGAAAAATAGACAAATTAGAGAAAATAAGAGATTCAGGTGTGTTTTCAGCAAGGAATGGATGTTGCTTAAGAAAGGATGGAAAAGGGAATACCAGGGCAATGAAAATTTTATCATGGAGCTGCAAATTGATTCTCACAGAATGAACAAGTGAACCCATGAGTTCCTGATGGAGAATTTGGTACTTTGCATTTTATAGTGTGATTTGAGCTGGGGTCACAGAGAAGATTATCAATAGTGTTAGATGAGTGTCTTTGTATCTGAAGAAAGTTAACACGAGTTATCATCAGAGCTCGTCCAAATACAAAAAAAAATTAAAAATCAATATATTTTAGTACTTCATTGTAAAAGTAGGGGAAGTGATATCAGCAGAAGGAAAACTAATTTCTTCTCCTTCTTTTTAGCTATTTCTACTTTAATTATATTTTTTTTTAAATTATAAAAAAAGAAGAGGACAAAGGAAAGCTTTTAAAGAGTAAAAATGATTGGAAAAGAAAGAGGAGTATTTCCAAGGAGAAACACATCTCCCCAAGTTCAGAAGAACAAGCTAAAAATGGAAATCTATTTCTTACTAAACCAATGGATGGAATAACAATAACTAAAAAAAAAAATTATATTTTCCTCCTTTCTTAAAACAATCATACTTAATCTGAAACTCTCTTTATAACATTTTCTAGATATTCTTGCCTCCCTTTGTGTTTATCTTGAGCTGACCTGACCTCCATTTTTGGGTGAAGGCATTGTCCGTTAACATGGCAGAGACAGTCTCCCCTACTGCTGACTTGTGAGATGGCACATACTGGAGGATGTCTGTCATCTTTATCTCAGTTGCATGGTATTCAGGCATTCAGATTAGGCACTATAATTTTGTCTCAGATCTGTTACTGCACAGCCCTTCAGGGCACCTTTGTGAAAACAATTCTGTCTGTCACAAGCTGTGCTAGCTCTTCTAAGAGAGAGCAGTCATATCAACAGGAAGCTGGATGGATGAAGTAAATACGGAATAAAAACTATCAGCAAAATTCAAGGCTCAATAGCAGTAGAAATATAAGTCAAGCAACAAGACATTTTTCATTTCTTTATGTAAAAATATCTTGTGATTTATTTAATCGATATAACAGATTTTTTAACCTCTTTAAGAAATTCATTAAAATACATATTAAAGATGGATATTTTAGTCAGCTCTAGGCTGTCCCTTTCTCCAGTACTGTGCTTTATATTATTCTGATGTCTTTGAATGTTTCAAAAAGAGAATTTAGAAATTTGTCTGTTTCATTTAGTAATCATTCTATATTGAATGACTCTATTCTATTTTGAATTTTTATAAATAAGGGATTATTATGGAAGACATGCAAGGTACATGGAAAATACTGAGGTCATTGATGTCAACCAACACGGCTTCATTAAGGCCAAATTTTGTCTGACAAATCTGGTGATCTTCTATACTGGGATTAGAGTGTTGGTTAATGGTTCCATGTCCAAGTGGAGAGCAGTGACTAGTGACAGTCCTCAGGGGTCAGTATTGGGATTGATGCCATTTAACATATTTGTTGGCAACTTGGACAGTGAGATTAGTGCACCCTCAGACAAGTTTACTGATTGCAACAGGGTGTGAGATGCTGTCAACATTCTGGAGGGAGGGGATGCCATCCAGAGTGATCTTGAGTGCATTGAGAAGTGGGCCTGTGATAACTTCATGAAATTCAACAAGGCCAAATCTTGTGTGTGAGTCCAAAACAAAAATACAAAGTGGCTGAAGAATGTGTTGGGATCAGCACAGAGGAAAATGATGTAGGGGTTTTGGTTGATGAGAAGCTCAAAACAACTTAGCAACATGTACTTGCAGCCTGGAAACACAACTGTATTCCAGGTTGCATCAAAAGAAATGTGACTAGCAGGTCAAGAGATGTGTGTCCTAACTGTTCTACTCCATTCATGAGATCCCACCCAGACCATTGTATTCATTTCTGTGACCACTAGCGTAAGAAGGATGTGAACCTGTTGTACTGGGTTCAGAGGAGGGCCACAAAGATGATCAGAGGGCTGGAGCACCTCTACTTTGAAGACAGGCTGAAGGAGTTGGGGTTATTCTGCCTGGAGGAAAAAAGGTTCCAGGGACACATTAGAGCGCTTTCCAGTACCTGAAGAGGGTCTACAAGGGAACTGAAGATGGATATTTTACCAAGGCTTGTAGTAATAGGACATGGGTTAATGGTTTTAAACCATTAGATTAGAAATTAGGAAGAAATTGTTCACTATGAAAGTAGTGAGACAGTGATAGGGGCTGCCCAGAGAAGTCATGGACGGCGGATACCCAGAAATGTTTCAAACCAGGTTGGATGGGGCTTTGAAGCAACCTGGTCTAGAGAAATATGTCCCTGCCTATGTCCAGAAGGCTGGAATCAGATGACCTTTAATGTCCCTTCCAACCCAAATCATTCAATGATTCTATGATCATCCCATTATAAAACAAAATATCTATACATGTTCACTCTTACACAAGTTTTACTAGTACAAGTATGTGTCTGCAAGTAAAGGAAAAAAATATTTTATCAAACTTTTGCTGTTGATATTCACTCGTCTATTTTGGAGAATGTGCCTGTAGGGAAAAAAAAAAAAAA
>VWYN01025630.1:134031-144841 GCA_013400075.1 Hippolais icterina
ATTAAAAAAAAAAAAAAAAAAAAAAAAAAAAAAAAAAAAAAAAAAAAAAAAAAAAAAAAAAAAAAAAAAAAAAAAAAAATCTGTGTGATTCAAATCCTTTTCAAAACCACTATATTGTATTTTACAAATCCAAATCTTCTGGGAACTGGGGCAAAAGGATGTGTGTGGGAGGTTGGCATGTCTTCTAAATGACAAAAATTCATATTGTGACAGAAGCACTAATTAATGCTCAGAAAAATTTCAAAGTAAATAACTAGTTGGACAGAAAATCTCTGTTGCTTTCGCTTTTGAAATGAATTGTATTCTGGGAAAAAAAATAGATAAAGTGGGTAGTATTTCAGTCCTCAAGAATTTAGATAAGTATTTCCATGAACTGAAAAGTATGAAACTATTATCCAGCCTCACTTTGTCTTAAAATGAATACTATAGTAATAGTTGGAATTTTCTTGGTGTCTTTTTCAGATTCAATTTTCAGAAAATGTGAATTGAAAGCTTGCCTATTATACCTACTGCTTGTCAAAGAAACCAAGGATGTCAGAAATGCAGAGATGACAGATTTTGTGGGAGGGAAAAGGCATTAGATTCTCAAGTATCTCAAAAGTCTGCAGTTCAAGACAAAAAGGGGGAAAACTTCTTCAATAAAAACTTATCCTGTAATCTTTTATTCTTAAAGTTAACTGTGACCCTCATTCAATAAAAACATATCTGGAAAGATACTGTTCTTCATATATTCCTAATAACTGTGTCTGTTTTCATCCTTTCATTTGTTTTGGGACTTCTCTGTTTCTCCAAAATCTTTTTCCCAGGCAAGTCCCTATAAGCCAACCCAATCAGGAGCATAGAAGGTTCAACATGATCATGATAGCTGTACATCTTCTGTCTCTCATCCATAAACTCCTACTGACAAGATCTAGTCCTTTGCATAAAAAGGTTCATTTTCTACACTTTGAAATTACAGATCTGTTTTCTCATCATCCTTATTTATGATTAATATTCCTCAAAACCCATTGTTTTTTCTTGTTAAAATCTGCTAACAGGAAAGGAGTGTGTTCAATGTGAAAGGAAAGAGAAGAGAACACTGCAGCATGTAGTGTTTTGGGACCAGTTGGGTTAAGAGAGCTGTGAATTGAACTGGAATAGAAAAACAGTGATAATTGTGGTGCTAGAGTTGAGATTTTCTGGATGTGACATTCTTATGACTTGCCAGGAGCAGAATAGAACACAGAATTCATAGGGACTGTCCTAGAAGATGTATCCGCTATGACAGGCTACCTTAAAGAAAAAACTCTGCTCCCTTAATATGAATCAAACTCAGAAAAATAAAAGCATTTAGGATCACTTAACTCATAAGCCTTTGAACTATCATTTTCCTTGTCTATTTAAACAGATAGCTCTAAGTGAAAAAGAAACCAATTTATGACACAGTAATACATAGTCTGTGGGTCTTTATCTCCATCAATTGGCATGTTTGGGAGAGGATGTTTCTAACAAAACTTAAAATTGCAAGCTGTACATTGTAAGTATGCTGAGTTTATGCCAAGAAATCTCTGTGGCTTCTACTAATATCATAAAAAATCTGTATTTTTCAAAGGCTCGCCAGTTCCAATGTATAATTCTTCAAAATCCCAAAAGAAGGTTTCCTCATGCCTCCCTAGTCTATAGCACAGATAAATAATTCTCAGGCATGTAACTCTCTCTATGCCAGATACATATGGCTCCTTCAAATGCTTCCAGGGACTTTCTAAAACTAGAATTAAATTTAAACTATTGTTTGAGAAATATCCTTTTCATGTTTTGTCCAGAAGGTCTGAAAAGAAAATACTTAGTCTTACACTTGTGACATACTTAAGGTAGGATGTTTTACACTTTTTTGTGTTTGAAAAGAGCATTATGCAGTGCAGATTTGAAATATATCAATTAGTCTGAAAGCATGTTGTTATGACACAAAAAAAATTTGCTGGGTCAAATTTTGAGACCAATATTTCACAGACATCCAGGATAAAAGAAAGTAGTATTCCTTCTCACTGTTTCTGGCACATCTGCCAATATTTCTTAAGTAAGATTCTTTTAAAAAACATTAGTCTAGGTTATGCAATTTTTTCAAAAATTCTTCCTGACCTGAAATTGAATATATTTTGTTAGAAGAAGTGAAACTCAGAGTCAGAGAAAAAAAGGAATATTATTTGATACCTGAAACAAAAAAATGCTGGAAAGCACACATGTATTTTAGAAATATTGGAATGAACTGCAACCTGTATGAATTAAACATTAAAACCACTTTAATAAATGTATTTATCAAATATATTCATGCTTTTTTTCATGTAGCTATGTTTTTTATTTGCTACAAAAAAACCAAAGAAATGCAAAATAACAATTAATATGCTGCAGTCATAGTCCCAACATTACAAGATTTAATACCATTCATAAATAACTTAAAATTGGAGAAGTTCCTTTGACTTTATTTTTGACATTTTTGAACTTAAGTGTATATCAGAAATGTCCAGAAAACTACCTGATCAGAATACCCAAAATTATTTTCTATCAATCACCTTTCTCCAGGAGCTGATATTAAAAGAATTAAATCATGCAGCAGAAAAAATTGTGATATTTTTTAGAGCTGTTCCTGGACTTTTCTGGGTTTTTTTACTCTAGTAAATGTAACATAATCCAAATTCAGGTTAACTATAATCTAATAGTATTTGATTCATAATTTCTAGTTTTCAACATAGAACATGCAAATATAACAAATATTCATTGTATTGAAAATGTGTGTACTAAATATGAATGACACTCTTTATTAATTCCTAAGTATCCTTTTGAACTAAGATTCATTTGACTAATGCCTGATGCTAGTACATCTTTAAGCAACAGAAAATTTTTACAGTAAAACCATAATCACCATTTCTGCAATGGCAGTCAAAAGTCAATAATATTCAATCTTCTAAAATTTCACGTTACACCTCACCTTTCTTTCCTCTTATTTTTAATGTATAGGCATGTTCCCATACAATTGTAGAAGTTTTCTCCAGCATAATATTTGTGTGCAGCACAGAAATGATTTTTTTTAAGGTAATTAAATATAAATATGTTCTGTACTTGAACGAGATGAGTAGGCTTTTGTGCTTGATGGCAGAGATCAACCTTAGTAGCTGGTTTTAAGATAATACTGTTGTTTACGGCACTACAAGTTCATGATAGCATAGAGGGAAATCAAAGTTATTGGGAAGAATTATTTTAATACTTAATAATAGGAATTAGATCAAAGAATTGGCAACTTTTCTTTACGGGTCATATTTGATGAATTTTGATGGCGTGATTCCAAAGGTAATAGAACCTTAGCTAGCTGACAAATATTTAAACAATAATTTTGATATCAAAAATATATCTTAAATTTTTGCCTGAATTCCTAATTAACTGTCCTTTGAAGAAATGCAATCTTCTTTAACTGAACTACTATAAATATAGACTCATTAAAGCACTTAGTATAAAAATCAGTCGAAATTGAATAAGTCTTTTTAATCCCAGGATACCTGCAAACAGCAGAACAATTGCAAACAATTGCAAACAATTGCTGTTTCCCAACATAAGAGTCACTGCTACTAGGTATGTTAAATTGTGGTACTTACAAAGCTCTAATTAAAATAGATTCCAGGCCATTTTTTTAGTTCTGTGACTAGTATGATATGCTAAAAAAATGTGGTTTCTTATAATTTTATATGCTGTTTAAGAATTGTGACAAATGTTATGGGAGTTTCCAGACAGAAGTAGCTATTAAAGTCACCAAGCTCCCTCCATAAAGGAGAGTACTTATTAATTTTACAGTTTCATCACTTTCAAGTAAAGAAACACAGACAAAACAATACTAGGCTACAAAATACAAGGTGATGCTGAAGAGGGCACTACTCTTCTTCTCAGTCTTTGAGCAGATGTGGGAGCACTAGTGTCTTTCCTCCTGCATTAATAAACCTCAGCCATGTACAGATTCTTTTCTGCTGAAGCAGAATAACAAACGCCATGTGAACCTGAATTATAGAGTCATTCTAAATAACTTACTAGCCAGTGGTGCCTGATTTCTGTCTTCTGACCTACAACAGCTGTTCTTAATTGCATAGTCTTCCAGAGCACAGAGTAAAGCATGGCTGTCCAGGAAAACAGTCTCCATAAATGTCCTCTTCTTCCACTTCTGCTGTTGCTTGTGGGCAGTGGGGGAAGGATAGAATGACAGGAATGAGAAACTATGGCACCGCTAAGTAGACTTCCTCATGAAGCCAGCTGAAGAAAAGCAAAATTACTCCATTTCTCTACCTGCAAAATGTGATTATGGTTCTCCTAAGTGTGTAAGATACTTTGTGATGCACCAGTTATCTGGTAAAAATCCTGTCTAAAATGTGTTAGGAGGATTAAGGATGCATCTCTACAAGTTAGTACACTACAAGGCTATTTTATATCAGGATTTACGAGCCTAAAATGCAAAAGTTACTCAAAGAAACACATAAAAGTAATCTCTCTATATATATTTCTATTTTTTGACTCATTATAGATAAATACACTACATATGTGATATCATTTACATTTTATATGAACTGGCTTTTTGCAGACAGGAACAATTACATCATAACTATCACTATCCTATAGCATAATGATGCTTTAGTTCCTAATATTAAAAGAAATTCTAAATGGTCCTGTTTATAAAATATTACTTTCATTAATGTAACAGTGCCCTCTATGTTCCAGAGTTTGTATTGAGGATAATATTCTTTGTATATTTAATAATTCTTTTTTTTTTTTTTGAAAAAGGGTAAATCCACCATGCTAACTTTTTAAATGATACGTTCTACCAAAATGAACAATCAAACAAAAACAAATTTTATAAGTGGGGAGTGAAAGGGAAATCTGAATTTCAAGCTGTTAATCACTTTGCAAATAGCTAGTCAGATATCATCTTGTAACATTAAAAAACCCGAAAAAGTAGAGATTTGGTTTTTAATGGAAAAATGGCTGCAAAATATTTTTCAAACCCTACAATTAATGTTTTAAATGTATCAGAAGTGGTAGTGTATTTGCTTTTAATAGAAGATTGTAAACAATCAGTTATGGATTTACTGCATACATGAAATCCTTCAAGAGACCTCATGGTAAAAAAGAAGTATAGATGAATGATAAGGCATTGAGATGTGTATGCCCTCATGTCCACTGAATCTCTATTATACAAATCTGACCAGATAATGTATTTGCAAGGTAAAAAAATTAAAGGTTTATTTCATATCAAGTTAAAAATTTTCACAAGTAAATTTTCACACTAAAGGACTGTCTGATTTTTCCCTAAAGTTAAGAGAAAGAACATCTCTTGAGAACATGTCCTCTTTACTGAGAGTTTTTCTAAAACAGAAAAGAAGGAAAAAACATAGAATGCAAAACTCTTCATAAAAGCTACTACATTGTCTACATCATCTGGGAATCAAGTAGTGGTCAATCAGTGGTACCAAGTAGTAAGTACAAATCATAAGCTGTTATTCTTAGACCAGGAAACCAGAGTTCATTATTCAGTCAAGAGGGAAGAGTAATTGTAATGATGGTATTAAACACACAGAGAGGATAGCCTAAGCCCAGGTGGAAAGCATTCTGAAAATAAAGATTAAGTTAAACTTCTTCACCTTACCTTGAAACACTTCAGTTTTACAGTCTCTCTCCATTTGTTTTCAGTCTCTAAACACCTTCACAGGAAAGAATGGGAGAACAACAGGGTACTAACCCCAATTTATTTTTCTACAACTGCTGTTACAATTTAGTGCTCATAATATTTCTGAACTTCTAAGAGGATATGTCTTGCTTAGAGGTGAGCTGAAATGAGCCCACAGTAAACTAGCTTTAAATATTCAGGGCAACATTTTCCTCAAGCTTATGAAGACAAAGAGGAGACGGGTAGAAAGGTTAATATATTTTACTTCAGGTGAATTGTTGCTATGAAGAAAATCACTTTGCTGAAAATCAAGGATTTTTGAACTAATAGATGTCTTACTGTATTCCAGAAGGAAGGTTTCTGAAATAATTTTTGGTAAAAATATTTAAAAGCCAAAGCAAAATATTATATGGATACATTATAATAGAAACTCATTGAAACTGCCTTTCTTTCTCTTTTGGAAATGGCAATATTCAGCGACTTCCATGAATCCCTAGGAGTAGCACAGTCTCATTATTGAGGGTGGGACCTTCTAACTGCCCAAAGAAAAATTTTGTACTTTATATGAAGTTTTATTAAGAGTTAAACAAAATCCCCCAAATAATAGAACCAGATTAGACAAGGTATAGAACAAATATGACAAGGACTGCTTCTATAAAAGAAACAGACTGCAGCCTCCAAATGAGTGAGTACAAACAAATACAATAGTGGTCTTAAAAATCATGGATGGTGATGACTGCAACTAGACTAATCATAAAAGATGCTTTAAATTATTACTTCTACATTTAGACATAAGTACATATTCTCAATTTTCTGTCCAGTGTCTTTTTTTCTTAGTGCTTCTTTCACTCACAAATTTGAAAGGTGATGCATTTTTTAAGGTTGTAGTGGCAGGAGATTTTTTTTATGCTACACACTACCACTTGAAAAAGTCCAGTCAATCCAAACAAACTTGAAGATGTGGTCAGACTCTTCAATGTTTTGTTTCTAAGAGACAAAGGAGCTCTCTGGTACATTAATCATTGTACATTGTCTTCCTCCATACAAAATAGTAATTGCATGACTGATAAGAATTGTAATGTGGTTTAAAAAAACGCTGGTAATAGTTTCTTGAAACAGATAAAGGAAATATTACATCAAAATGAAGAGAGAGTTCCAGATTATCAAGATGTTGGAAAAATTTTTATATCAAATATTTTATTAGCAGTTGTTTTCATTCCAAAAGGGAAAAAAGCAGGAAATCCTAAATATCAATTGTACTCTATGTTATTAGTGTCAGACTTGTTAGGCTGAAAACAAGTTATTATGGATTTGTAATGACAGATTACCTTCCAGTGCAGAAGGACTGTACACAAGCATGAATTCTGATGTCTCCTTAATGAAGAGACCAGTCATTGCTGAAAGCAAGCTAAAATAATCTGAAAGCTGAAAGCACTTTTAAGAACATTTCCAGGTTATTAATTTTCACTGTTTAATAAATATACTTATTAGACACAGTATGGTATCATAAAATATAATATTCTGAATGGATCAAGAGCTGGTTGACTAACTTCAAAATGAGCTGTCAGTGGTTAGTCATTATTATACAGGAGAAGGAGGTTCCACAGGGAAGAGGATTCTATCCAATGACACATAAAAAGGAACTAATTATGTAATCACCAACAGTAAAAGATGTGGAAGGTAAAATATTTATTTATCTCAATGGTAAATAATAATGAGAATGTAGATGCCATAAAATAATCTGGATAGTTTGATAAACCATTTATATTCTAATTATTCTTATTATTTCTAACTCAGCCAGATAAAGAAGTTATTTTAATATTAGAGTTTGCAGAATAAGAGTTTTTCCCCAAAATGAAGAAGTTCAAAAGACCTAAGAGTCCGAGCAGTAAGATAACCGGCATTCAGAACAATGCTGTAGCAACAAGTAATTTTGTTCTTGGAGAAGGAAGAGAAAGCTTAATTAGAGCACATAGTTGATCTTACCATTGCGAGGAGTATTTTCAGTTTATTCTCTGTAATTATGGTTTTTAGATATTTCAGAAGAAGGATAAAAGTTAGGGAAAGTTCATGAAAAATAAGATTGGCAAAAATGATTAAACTAGTGGAGAAAGTACCTTAAAGTGAAATACAGAATATATAAAAAAGGAGATTGTAAGATGATTTGATTGCAGAGTGTAAGTATCTTCACAGAAAAAAATACATTAAGTTCTTC
This sequence comes from Hippolais icterina, assembly GCA_013400075.1. Taxonomy (NCBI): domain Eukaryota; kingdom Metazoa; phylum Chordata; class Aves; order Passeriformes; family Sylviidae; genus Hippolais; species Hippolais icterina. Next base: position 141,927 of record VWYN01025630.1, read on the forward strand.
AGAGCTATTTTATCTTGTGCAAGACATGGTAACAAGAACCAGTAGTTGGAAATTGAAACTAGATATTCTCATTGGAAATAAGCTACATATTTTCATCAATTATAGAATAAAATCTATCAATGCTAGTGACAGTTTTTCTCATCTTGAAATCTTTGACATCTTGAAATCAAGACTGGGAGGTTCTCTAAAAGCCTGTTACATCCTCATAAGGTATTAAAAAATATTTTCTGCTTAATTTAAATCATAGTGTAATTTAAGGACAAGAAACATTCAAGGATTCAAACAAAAGCATCCCTTGTAGATTTACAGTCTTATAAAATTGCATTATATATTCAAATTGATAAATTCCATTTGTTGTTATGACAATATATAGTAGAGTTGCCATATTAGAAATTTTCTTTCCAGATGATCACTTTGTGATATGCAGCTTCTGCAATGTCCTCAGGAATTATGGGACTCTAGACAGAAACGCTACACTCCCTCAAAGAAAATGAAAACACTTTCTTTCACTTCCTTACCTGATGCCTGGATTTTAAACACCACTTTCTACTTCCTCTTACTCATCATCTCCTCAAGCTCTGCATCATAACCCTCCTGTGTGATCTTTGATTACATGTTGCTTCTGATCTTAAAATTTCTTTTGTCTTGGCCTTCTTCCACTGTCAGCATTGACAAGTATTTTCAGTCTCAAATGTTTCCTGGGTTATTATTTCTTTTCCTTGCAAAAATAAACTGTTGACACTAGGGTCTGTGCAGATCTGAAAGATTTAAATTTATTTCTACTTTATTTAAGAAGGAAGTCACAAAACCCCTCTAAAACTATTAAAAATAAAATCAACTTCTTCAACAGCTGTCATAAAATTTGAAAATATCTAAATTTTATTTTATGAATACTATATTTGATTCTACCTGCGTCTCGTGTTGCTGACCAGCTGCTTTTATACCACTTATGCTAAAGGCACATAAAAGCACTGTTAGATTGAAGAAGAAAAGTAAAATAGTAATCCAGTCAGAAACATCCCCAAAGACAACATTGCCAGATGTATAACTGTATAGGACATCTCAGGAGATTTGATACCTTATCAATAAAAAAATATTTTGTCTTGGAAATTGTTTCATCAAGGCCATTTATTCAGGAGTGCTTGTTAGTTCTGATACTGGTGGCTCTGGACTCGTTTCACACTCACATCTCCCTCAAGAAAGCTTTAAAAAAATCCTGTGTTCAGTCAAACCTAAGAAACCCCTTTTTTTCTGTCATAGATGTCGGAACCCAGGACATCCTTCTGGCTGCCCTGGGTGATCTGAGAAGCTGGCAAGGGGTCCAGAGACAAGTCACAAGAGCTTGATTAGAATAGTATTAATTTATCACCAGGTGTAAATGTAGAATTTTGGGGTTTAGAATGGGGATTCAAGAAGGCAAGATGGAGGAATTTGGGTGTGTCCCCATCCTTCTGCTTCTTCTTCTTGTCCTCCATCTTCTGCTGTGATGGTGTCATTCTTGGATTGGACTAGAGTAGAAATACACTGTCTAACATAGATGATAGGTATTGGTATTTATCTGTAAACATGGAACATGTAGTACGTAGTATAAAGAGTTAAGACCGCCCTGGTCAGTGGGCAGTCAGCCAAGACTAGTGAGCAGCAAGCATCCAAGCAAGGTAGGAACTGAATGTATCAGATAAGAAACAATAAAAAACCTTGAGAACCTGAGTTGACACATCCCTACTTCTTCTTCTGGCATGGGGCTTGGGAGAAGGACTTTTGACAAACATCTCTGGTGGCCATTAGCCCAGAAACATGAACCGAGAATAGGGAGACTATCAATGGAAGTCTGTGCAATTCTGTTTTATGATCCAGTCTCGCAGACGAGCTGGTTAGTCAAGACTGAAAAGAGTGATCTGTTTAAAGAATGGTCTGTGGGTTCTCTGGGGTAAGGCAGGCCATCTAGGATGAATGAGAAGAAGCTGACAGGAACATGCTTTGGACAACTGAATGGAAAAATGTGTAATGCCTTGATTTGATGAAGCTGTTTTAAAGCCATTTTGATAAGATATTTTCAAACAGAGATCCTAGACAAGATTTGGTGACATCATAATATTTGTTATCCTGCGATCTATACCCCAGGATTTAGATTGGGGTTGAGCAAGCTATAAACCCATTCCTAGAAGGTGATAGAATGATAACTAATATCTGTATGAGGGATGATAAAATCTTGAGCAAGAACTGTAATTCAATCAGTCTCTGGTGTGCAATATTGCCTCTATTCCTCTTTCATGACAAGTTTTGAAGTTTTGATCTTTCCTAGAAATGTCCTAGAATTAATATTTTCATTTTTATTTTGTGTTTCTCATCTCCACTTCTTACTTAGCTATACTTGAGCTCAGGGTTAGATCATGGAACACTTTCTTTTCTTAGCAACACTTTACATGACAGAAGGCTATTATCATATCCTTGGTTAGTCTTTTCTAAATAAGTAATTCCATCCTCTCAATCTTTAATATTTTTTCAAATCTCAATGCTCGTATTAACTTATCTAGTTGATCAAAACTCTTCTTGAGGTATCATGCCCAAATGTGTTTCTTGCATTATGATGCAGAACAGGAGAAAGATATTTTCCTGCATTTTCAAGATGGTGTTTTCTTTTTTTATAACGTATCATTACTTATGTTCTGTGCTGGTTTGAAAGCAAAACCAGTGAAGGACTCCAAGTCAGAAACACAATTTAATAAGATGAAAAGAAAATAAAGGAAAGTAAAATAAAATAAAAGTAATAGTACAAAGAAAAAAAGCTCTGACAGAGTCAAACACAACCTGACACCCTGTTAGTTAAGGTGGTAGTGGCAGTCCAGATGAGATGGTCTTGTCAAAGCAGTGATTCCTGTAGAAACGTCTGGTAGCTCTTGTCTCCTCTGGGA